>JAZHYW010004867.1:0-160738 GCA_037355805.1 Ixodes ricinus
ACCCCGGTCATATTCGTGACTGTAGAACCCGCGGGTGCACACGTAGTTTACATGGCTGAGGAAGGAGGTTGAATGATTTGGTTAAAATGCTCTGATCTGATATAGAATGTGTAGTGACTTTTAAATAATTGAGGTTCTGGTAAAGCTGAAGGGAGTCTCTTAAAACATTTTTGCAACCTTGATCAAGACCCAATGCTGGGTACAATTTTAGTCTAAAGGCTGGTCCACACTTTTGCCACTGACTATGACTGAGTCCGACAAAACCAGTCTTTAAGCCCCTTGTCACGGCTTATGACCGGGCTGCGCAGCACCAATGGCAGTCGTAAGCAACTTAAAATCCTTTTTTGTTGAACTTGGTCATAGTCAGTTGCAACAGTGTAAACCAGCTTTAACACCTCTTACGTTCATGTAACTAACAGTAGCTTCAGGATAAACTTGCGCATTGTACTACCCCAAAGTATTTCGATCACATCCTCGGTTTTGATTCTTGATCTGTATCCCAGCACTACGTAACGTCGATAGGCTTGTTGATTGCTGTGCATGTGACTATCATGCAAGCTACGCTATTTCTAGGTGTTGTTTAATTTGTTTTTAAGGTTCCCGGGATTTTTTAATGTATCATTAGGTATCTAAGCTCCAGGTGCACACTGTTTTTAATACAATTACTTCATGCAGAAACTCAGTTTCCTTATTTGGTTGAGTTTAATGGTGGTGCCATCATGGTTTTTGCACTGTCGACGACAAGAGAAGCGTAATGTTGGCACTTGTTCTTTTGTTGATCTGTGAAGCAAGTTCTGGTTTCTTTTTTGTTCCAGAATGTCAGTCTGATTTTTATTCATGGTGTTGCAGGAAGTCTGTATGATGAAGAAAAAACGGCAGGTGGCTAGAAGCTGCCGATGAGCTGCCAGTCTGGATAGCAGTCATCAACTCAGCAAAGGCCTGCAGGCGAATCAGCCCCACCCGTTTCTCTGCTGCCATTCGAGACAGGATGCTTTGTAAAAGGTGAAACAGGGCCCATGCACTGCTTCCGCAGGGCCCTGGTGGTATTTATCTGACATTTTGTTTTTCTAAACAAATAACACCATTACAAACTGTAATATACCGAGCAAGCACCCACTCTAACCTGGGGATGATCCTTGAGAGCTGGGGGATAGGGTAGGTAATAAAGCAAACGTCTACATGGTCGGGTGGTCCCTTGGTCCGACCACGGAATTACGAATAGCTGCCATTTGCAAAGCTAGTTTACTGCGCAAACACGTAAAAACAAAGCCTCTGTTTTTTTTCTTCTTTGTTTGATTACAGAGAAGTATCTTAAAAAATGGTTGCTTACGCATTTGCTTGTTTATGTTGCTGAAGATTTAAATTTATTCTTCTGAGTTAGAACAAACAAGCAACCCATCTTTTCTTGGGCACAACGTTTTTGGCAATGAAGAGAAAGCTAGAGAGGGGGAGGCAGGCAGTGCTAATGGTTCTGTATTAGCACACCGAAATAGTTTCGTTTTTTTCCGTCTAGGTTTTACTTTGGGGTTTTGCGTGTCAACCACGCAGTTGCTACAGTGCATCTTTTTGTACAAGGATTGCGGTTGAGGGAGCTGAACCGCGATCGCCGAGCATGCAGGCACATTCACATCTATTTCTCAACGTTTCTCCCGTTTTTTTAACGTGAGCCAACACTTTGACTGAAGCACTCGACAGACTTTCAAGGTAAATTTCACCGTGGTCAATCTCCTAGAATTTTATTTGTCTCGCAGCTGACGAAGATAGGCAGTGTCGATTCAGGAAAAGCTGTGAATTTCGTGATCGTAGATAAACGCCGGAAAAACAGAGACAAAAAGTTGGTGTGAACACTGGCACACTCGCAACTAACATTTATTAAAAAGAACATTTTTTATATAGCCATGAAAAACGTCAGTCATGACTACAACTGGTGTAACCCTCGATCAAGAAACTCGTATTCTTTTGCCGATAAGGTTATGGATGTGTCACTTGTACACCTCGTGCCTTTAGCTTTAATCTCAAACGCCTGGTGTAGCTCTCTAGATGCTTTATTTGGGTATCTGGCCAAAAATTTGGTGTCATCGAATGACTGGGAGCAAAAGCAGCGTCTGCGGTGTGTGGCCAGATGTCCTGATGGAGGTTGGTCGTGTTGCCACCTCATGTTCGCGGGCGCAATCATTAATACATAGGCCTGTCTGACCTGTGTACACAGAACCACATGACATTGGGATTTCGTACACAACTCTGGTCGTGCATTCTGTGAATTTTTTGCAGTGTTTAGTTTTGCATTTGTCTTTTGCAAGGGCCGCGGCTGCAGCAACCACGCACGTCAGCTGCTGCCCTTGTTTCCCGTCATTTGATGACACCAAATTTTTGGCCAGATACCCAGATAAAGTATCTAGAAAGCTACACGAGGCGTTTGAAATTATAGCCGAAGGCACGATTTGTACAAGTGACACGTCCATAACCTTATTAGCAAAAGAACATGAATTTCTTGATAGAGGTCTGCACCGGTTGTTGTCATGACTGACATTTTTCACGGCAATGTAAGAAATGTTTTTTTAATAAATGTTAGTTGCGATTGCGCCAATGTTTACGTCAACTTCTTGTCCCTGTCTATTTTTTAGGCGCTTGTCTATGATCATGAACCCACTGGCCTAAATTGCCAGATGAACGAATTTCATCGGTGCTGCTGTGTTTTGAGGTCATAATACGTAAACCCTTCTGGTTTTGAAAAATTATTGCGTGGGTGGGATATACTGAAATACAAGCACGCACACTCCACGATGCAGTCGCATTCCATTTGAATTGTATTCAGTTATGGCTGGCCCTGGGGGGTCGCTGGCACACCACAGCTCAGAACATGTGTAGTGAAAGATTGCGCTGCAGAACCCAGGGGTCCTGAGCTTGATCCCCACCCCTGTTCATTCACACCAGTGAGCTCGCTAACCAACCGGTATACGGAAACAACTAGGAGTCTCGGTTCCCACTGTCCCACTTGTCGTACACGTTGCACACCACTTGCTTGCTTGGTTTGTTTTAACATTTCTTGGTTGCCAAACTTCGTAAAAATCCCACACGTCAAACAAATGGGCGAGCTCACAGAGTGTACCAACAATACACCACACTGATGATGCCTAAAGATGCACATGATAAAGATGCCATCTTAATTTTGCAGGGAGCTAGAAAACCTAGGGTGAACTTAAACGAAGAAAACACAAAATAGCTAAAAAGGAAATGCTATTGGTTTGGCACATCCTGGCTAATGTTATGCTAACATTCTAAAGTCAAAACTAAACAAAACAATTTTACTTATTTTTTAATTGGTTAAGTTCCACCCAGCAAATTATTATGGTTGAACTATATTCAGCTATGCATTGAAACGGTGTCCTTTGGCTCTCTAGCTTTAGCTCCATTGCCACGGAACGTTGTCCCTCTCCTCTCCTGCTTTGGCATTCTACTCGTTCTACCCCCTGGTGTCTGCCAGTCGGGGAGATAAACGCCCATGGCGAAAGGGCGCTTGATGTCTCTTTCATATATTTTTTTTAAAATAGGGGAATAGGTTTTAATATGTCCTCTGATGAGTTGATATGTTTGAAAGTAGGGGTTGAGCGCTTACTCTGACATGGGTGCATGCTCGGTGTTTTACGGTAGTTTTATGGTGTGTGTTACTAGAATAAATTGGGCTTTAGTATAGTTACCGCATATGTGTACAGGTAATTCATGCAGTTGTTAATGACCGTTAGTATCCAACTAACCTTGTGCAGGGTGTCTATGAGCTTAAAAATTGGTAATGTTGAGGAATTCGACGATTGAAAAAGTCTGAAGATTTCCACCCTAATCAGCATCGATCAGGGAAATTCAGCTTTCCTTTCTCTGAATGTCAGCAAAAGACACGTGTGGTGTGACACATGCACCTTTCTACTCAGCAACTCGGCCGGCCTGCCAACATAAATCTCTGCTGGAAACTAGTGTCTTGGTAGAATCCAGAGATACAACCTCATCTCGAAATGTATGAACCAGGCAAACTTCTATACTCTCAATGAACTGCTGCTGCTTATAGCAGATTTGTGGGATGGCTTCATAGTGCAAGAGCTTGTCTCTATAGTTACCCCAGTTGCTCCTGAATGGACTTTCTGGGGATCTTTTCTGGGTTATGAACATCATGGCAGTTGAGGTAGTTTCTGCTGGGAAAAGTACGGCGAAGAGTATCCCTCAGCTTGACGGTCCATAGAAGCTTTGTCAGCCAGGATTTTGAATGTTGCGAGGATAATGACTGTTGCGGTAGCTCATATAGTTTTTGCCAGAAGTTGTACGACCAACCGCCAGGATTGCAACATACGACAGCATGACATGCCGGCTCCTGTGGTGTCATTTAGTTTTGTCGCTTAGAGACCACTTTTGGTACATGAGTGGTATAGAACGCTAAACACACCAGTTGGAGGCACGTTCCAGGCACCATACCGTAGCATATGCTGCTGAAATGTTCTTATTGCAGTTATAATTTCTGATTCTGTTTCTTTTGTTCTTCAGTTGGAGCTCATGAAGGTGGCACTGTGTACAGAGGGGCAGAGTGGCTGACAGTGAGCTGCCCAAGCAAGCTGCTGGCTCTTGTGACCGTCTCCGAAAGCCTGTGGATGGGCTAAATCACAGACGTGCCTGGACATTTATAAATGGTAAACACAATCTACACTACCTTTGAATAATGCCTTGGTCTAACGGCTCTAGTTTGTAGTTTTGATGTCGTGTTTGGCTGCTAGAATTGAACTGGATAGTGTTAGGCGGCACATGTCACCAAGCAGGCACACGCTGGGACGCTTATCCACAAACTCGGCTTCCCAGTTCATGAGCCACCAAAGACCCAGCCAAAGAGATCCCGAGTCACCCATGATTTCGTGTTTCATACGTATATGATGGTTTTACTGTAAGAGTTCTTCATACTATTTGGCATTCTAAACTTTCCCATCACTAACGATACATTTTTGTGGTGCCATCCGTGTTGGTTTTCAAAAGCTGTGTAATCTGGGCCTTGTTCTGTTAGCTGCCATGAGAACTGTGAATTGCTTGCCAGGGATTCTTTTGCCACTGCAGGCAAATTTCCTTGGCAAGGCATTTAACTATTTCTGGCTTCATACTTGGCTTCAATTGATCGTTGAGCCATTGACTTTCTCTTTCGACGCTGGCACTGCCACCACAATAGTCCCATCACATACACTGGCACTACTGCCTGTTACAAAAGGTACAGCCGTTTGCATCCATCTATCTATCCCATCGATGGTCTTTTTTCCTATGCCATGGTGGCCCTTAAGTCAATCTAGCTATCCACCTGCAGTGAAGTTCTTTACATCAAGTTAAAAGGAATCTTTCACATTCTTTTTGAAGATTCTTCACTTCAAGAGTAAAAGGAGTTTTTCACATTCCTTTAGAAGATTGGTCTCAATATAGGAATGTTGCTTGCCCCGACATCTCTAAACCACCTCTGTAGTGGTTTCTCGATGTCTTAATATGCCGTGCATTGAAATGTGTTCTGTTGCGCTTTTATGTCACACCGTTTCTTGGGTAGTTTACCTAAAGTTTTTGAAAGATCTTGTGGGCTCCAGTGACACAAGACTTCTTGTCTCCTTCTCCACATGCCTTATTATTTCAAGTTCTGTTGCAAATGTCAACTTTGCCCTCTAGACATTCATAGCCAAGACAACTGTCACAGAATTCAACAGTTTTTGTTATTTTTTTGCTGGTTTCCGTTTTGAGTAAAATGCACGAGCGCCGAAAGCACATGCTCGGAGGAAGGGAACAAAAAGAAGGAAGGTGGAGCCCGCGCGCGGTGTGGTTGTGGTGGAACGCGAAGCAAGTAGTGATGCAAAGCTATCGATAAATTGACTATCGATATCGATAGCTTTTCCAAAACTATCAATAGTGTCGCAAAACTATCGATAGTAGACTATCGATAGTACTATCGAAAGTTTTTCGATAGTCGACTATTGATAGTACTATCGATAGTTTTTCGACAGTCGACTATCGATAGTACTATCTACAGTTTTTCGATAGTTGACTATTGATAGTTTTTAACTATAAATAGTCAGATTTCTGGCGACTATTGATACTATCGATAGTACTATCGATAGTTTTGCATTACTAGAGCGAACACAGTTGCCGAACCGCCGCTTGCCTCCCTTCCTCCTCTCTTCGCCCAAACTCCCGTCTTCGTCATCACTGAAAGTTGAACCAATGTTGCGATAGTAAGTGTTTGGGCTAGTTGGTGTCCCATTTGAAAAAATAAAGCGAGGAAAAAGAAAAGAGAAAGCGACGCAAGCTACCAGTGTCGCAAAACTATCGATAGTAAACTGTCGACAGTACTATCCATAGGTTAACGATAGTCGACTATCGATAGTTTTCCGATAGTCAATTAACGATAATTTTCCGATAGTTGACTATCGATAGTACTATCCATAGATTTTCGATAGTCGGCTATCGATAGTACTATCGATAGTTTTTCGATAGTCGACTATCGATAGCTTTTTTACTATCGATAGTCAGATTTCTGGCGAGTATCGATACTATCGATAGTACTATCGATAGTTTTGCACTACTAGAAGCAAGGCATCGGCGCTATGGCTGATGGAACGGCGATCAAGGCTTTGGGTGGTCGAGCCTCGAACAAGGCTTCGTCAAGATTGTTGGTGGGCCCGAGCAAGTCTTCGACAATGCGCTTGTGTTTGTGAGTGAGCGCTGTTTGGCACTGTAAGCACCCAAGCCACCACCGACATCTTGGGATCATGATTGGACTCCCCCCCCTCCTCCTCCGAACTGTATGGCATCTTTGATTTGGCTTCTGTTCCTTTTGTTATGCTTTTGAAGCTTTTGTGTCTTTCTTGCCGCGGTTACGAAGAGTTGAACGCTTGCAAGATATGTTCTTTTCCTTTATTCTTTTTTTTACTACTATGTGTGCGTCCTGTGCACCTTTTCTTTACTTTTGAATTTCATTACTATTAAATAGTGTTCCGTAACGCCAGGCATGACTCACTCTCAATTACTACCGCCTCTCGGGAAGTCCATCGCCTAGGTGTGGCCCTAGCACCTGGACGGCGGGATAATAGACCCTTTGCAAAACGTACAGCGCCACGACGGCAGGGAATTTTGGGAACCCTCGACAGGTTCGAGTCCTGTCGTGGATGCCAATTTGTCACATGTTCGATTGGAAAAGATGCCACAAACAAACAAACTTGTAATTTGAATTGGACCGCAGTCCAGGTGCTAGGGCCACACCTAGGCAATCGACTTCCTTAGATGCTGTAGGAATTGAGAGCGAGGTTTTCTGGTACTTAAAAAATGACCCAGAAGTATAGCTTCTGTGAAATGCGTGAATCGATCTGCTGAGAGAAGCAAACGTTGCTTTCAGTAATTATTTGTAAGCTTCCGCCGAGTCCCTCTTCCGCACTGTCCAGAACAAGGTTTTTACATCCCAAAAGCCCTTTGCTTTCATATTTAGCACCGATTCTAAGCTGAAACGCAAGAAATCTATGGCGTTTCGCGTTGAGAACGATTAAAACGACCTCGCTTTTGTCCGCCATTTTGGCCTGAGTCAGCCTGCGCCCTCATAGTTCACTGGAGTCGCTTGCTGAACGCAAAAACGCTGAGAACTCCATAGTTAGAGGCTATCGCCGTAGAAGGATAATTGCGATAAGTAACGATTTTAACCAAATATATGAACAATGACCGCCTGGCAACAAGCTCGCTAACCAGTGGGCAAACGATGAACATCCAGAACACGACATGGGAAATGCACAGCCGCCATTATTCTTCTATTTTTTAAATACTTTCTCACCTGTGTCGCGCAGATCATACAACATAATTGGTCTGTTGCGTGTTTGGTTTGGCCGGTGATCAACAACACCCCCCCCCCCCTCTCACCCCAAGACAACGCGCCCGCAGTGATGACGACTACCTTTTTGCCTCTGCTTGAATGACTCCATCGAATTGCAGTGTGGACTGTGGTCCGACTTCGACTAAAACACAGAATAATTACACTATTATTATTACCTGGGCTAGAATGATTTTGAAAAACAAGAAACCTAATGATGAGCAAAGAGAGGAAGGCTCACAAAACAGTAGTGACATGGCGGCCCTGTACTTCTCAATTGTTTTGTGTTTTTTATTTATTTTATTTAGTGACAATACTGTAACAATAAATTTATTAGGTTTGCCCGAAATGCCTAAAGCTAGAAACTACATAAAACAAAAATTGTATTCACAGCCGGGCGGTGCGTGTGGGAAATACAATGTACAATGTCCGCAAGACTGGGTGGGTCGGCCTCCAATCCCCGGAGTTGTACCTGGTGGCATTATCCCGGAAACCCAACAGGCAAGTGGCTCCAGGCTTTGGTGTGTTTTCATGCGGAATAAGGTGTTAATACGGTTTTCGTGCCAGGGCCCACTTTTTATGAAGTAGTAAACACCTTTCATAAATGACTTACTGGAATAGTTCTTGGCGGACTCCCTAAACAAAAAGCTGGAATGAAAGTATTTTAGAAATATGTTGAGTGGATTGTAGAATTTTTGCACGAGGGCGTTTGATGTTTGCTAAGTATTTTGCGCCCAAATAGCAGAATAAGTTGCTCTACGGCGAACGTTTATTTTAAACGATAGTGTTATAGGTTACGCAATCTTGTACATTTCCTAAAGCACGTTTTGAATAATATGTTTTACACTCTACAGATATTTGCAGAGATAATGAAGATCTTGGAAGACGGAGGAATGACTCTAAAAAATGGTAACAATTTCCTGCAGCGTTAAATAAAATTCCTATGCGCCGCTCGCGTTCTATTTGCAATAACCGATTCCGTATTTGTTACTAAGGGAGGCAAAAAACAAGTGGCGTGATTAGGTGCTGTTAGTAACAAGCTAACGAGGATATGACGTGATGAACTCACAGAAGCCTTTGGAGATTGTTAGGTTAAAGAAGACAAGCCTATACCTATAAAATACTATAGAGAAACATCAGGTTTGTGTAAAAACAATCACATATATTTTGTTTCTATATTTATAGCCGAGTCTTCCACGGTGACTATCCAACTTATTTATGAATTTGCTTTATAATTACACCTATCATATTGTAAAACCGTCTGTGGGGCTCACCAGGATTTCTGAAAGGTCTCGATGTACCCTTCAGAAATGTTTTAGAGGTTTGAGAGGTCACTATATTTTTCTGAAAGGCCTATAGTGTCTGTCACGATCTTTCACGGGAAAACACGAGATCCATCAAAATATTCTTAGCGGGTCCTGTCGTGTTTGTTCCTTTTCTCTTGTCCAAGTTTCTTTGTCGCTGTTTCTTCCCAAGATGTTCACATCAAACCAACTAGCCCAACACGTCACATTGTTGCTTGGCGGGTCTGTCAAAGAGATCACGTGACCCTTCAAGATATATTCGTCGAGGATGCCGGCGGGCCACGAGAGTGTGGGGGGGGGGAGGGGGGGGGGGGGCGGTCGGGGTCGCAGCGGGCGCTACCGCCATCGGTGCCGCTGACCCTAGTGACGCCTCTGTTCCCACATTTCTGCCTCGCCGGGGCGCAACACCTCCTAGCTAACCAAAGCCGTATTGCTGAATGATATGGCGTCATCAGAGAAGTCCAACGCTGGGCCCAGATTGGATACGACGAGTACATCAATGTTCGGCTCAAAGTGCAAACTTGACTCGAAACCGAGCGCTGACACGACGCTCGTTTCCAATCTGTTGCCCTGCGTTGGCCTTCTCTCATGACGCCATCGCATTCAACAGTGGGCTTTGTTATCTAGGAGGTGTTGCGCGGCCTGACCTCCTCTCTGGCTCCGCACCACCTGTGCGCGTAACTCTGACGAAAACCAAAGGGCTCGTTTTGACGAACCCGGCGGTGTCTTTCAGTTTGTCAGCTGCGGGGAGAGAGGAAGAAGGAGGGTGAGAGGTTGACGCGTGCTGATGTCAGCGCTTCGGACCAATGGGAGCGTTGTACGTGGCACCTTCTCCCCCCATTTTTACTCTTCTGCAGCTGGCGAAGCGAAAAGACACCGCCGGGTTTTCGTCAAAACGAGTGTTCTGATGCTAACGCATTAAAAGGCTCAGTTGCTCATATTCAGTTTATTCAGTTCAGTTTATTATACCTCAAAGGCATTTCAGATGAAATGCATTACATGAGGGGGGATCAAATGACATATACAGATAGCAGATGAGTGACGACATGGTAAGTAATAGGAAAACGCAAAAAACTACGAACTAATAGGACAGATATCAAAACAAAACATGTAGAAAAAGTAATTAACAGATAAACATGTTAAAGATTAACACTTTTCAGGTGTGCCTTACAGAGTTCATGGAATGCCTTAGGGTTAGATTCACGTACTATGGTTTCAGGAAGGGAATTCCAGTTAGTAATAGCGAGAGAAAGTGGGGAATTTTGGAGTTTATTAGTTCTGGCGAATAGAGGTTTAATTTTTAGGCTGTGGTCGTGACGCAAGGAGATGTGAGGTGGTGGGTGACAGTTGGTGTTTCGAAAATCAGAAGAGGAATAGTATGTTTTGTGAAAAAGGACAAGACGAGCAAGTTGAGTTCTTTGAGATAGAGGGCATAGGTCGAGATTAAATTTTAGCGCAGTTACGCTTGACGTTCGTGAGTAGTCATGTGTTATAAAACGTGATGCCTTGTTTTGCACCGATTCGAGTTTAGTAATGAGATATGATTGATGAGGCCACCAAATAAAGTTGGCGTAGTCCAATTTTGATCGGACGAAAGTCTTATAGGCAGTTAGTTTAACACAACGGGGAGTGGGGTATAGGTTACGTTTTATGTATCCTAGAGATCTGCATGCACTAGCCACTATATTGTCAATATGAGTATTCCAAGTTAGGTCTTCAGAAAATGTTACGCCTAAATATTTGTAAGTTGGTACTTTTTCGAGAGGCAGTGTTAGTAAGGTGTAGTTACGTATAATAGGAGATCGCTGACCAGTGAATGTTAAAAGTTTGCTCTTGGTTATATTGACCTTCATCTGCCACGTGTTACACCAATGAGAGAGAACATTTAGATCCTGCTGTAGTAGTATTGAATCTTCAGGGTTAGTGATGGGACGGTAAATTACGCAATCATCCGCGAAAAGCCTAATAGATGATGTTATCTGGTGTGGAAGATCGTTAATATATATAAGAAATAAAAGCGGACCGAGAACACTGCCCTGGGGGACGCCCGACAGTACAGGCAAGCTTGGTGATCTGGCATGCCCAAGGTGAACAGCTTGCTTACGGTTAGTTAAGAATTCAGCTATCCAGAGTATAATAGATGGATGGATGTTAAGTTCAGAAAGTTTGTATAGAAGTCGCTGGTGAGGAACCGTGTCAAATGCTTTAGAGAAATCGATGAAGATGGCATCAGTGGGTTTAGAGGAATGAAAGTTGTTATGCAAATCGGTTACAAACTCAAAAAGCTGGGTTTCACATGAGTATCCCGACCTGAAACCATGTTGGTTGTTACATATTAATTTATTTTCCGACAAATAGTTCATGATGTGGGAGTAGACGACATGTTCAAAAATTTTGCATGGCACACTTGTCAGCGATATAGGTCTATAATTCGAGTAGTCCTGCTTGTTTCCGGATTTAAAAATAGGTAGAACTCTCCCGAATCTCCAGTCCTCCGGGAGGGTAGCCGAGTCGAGTGATTGTTGAAATAGTCTGCAGAAAAGGTGAGATGATATGTGCTTTGTTATTTTTAGAAGTTTAGGGCAAATATTGTCGTCGCCAGGGGCTGAGCTGCGGGAGAGTTTTTCGATTGCATTCAGGATACCATTTCGGTCAAAGACAATAGGTTCGCAAGAAATGTTAAGTAGTCTACAGATCGGATCACAGGGTACTGGTAAGTCTTCTACGGTGAACACGGACGAAAAATAGTTGTTAAAGACGGTAGCTGATTCAAGGGTTGTTAATACTTCGTTGAGATCGTTGCTCAGCTTAGGGAGAGAGTCATCTTTCCTTGGACATATTGTTTTCCAAAATTTACGAGGGTTGGTTAACAATAAATTTAGCAGGTCTTGCTTGAAGTATTTGTTCTTCGCATTTTTTATGCTATTTTTGAATTCCTTAAAACAGTTCAAGTACTTTGACATATCAGATACAAGGTTGGTTTTTTTAGCTTTGGCAAAGAGACGCTTTTTTTATTATTTAATTTCCTGAGTGTATTCGTAAACCAGGGTTGATCAGCATTCGTTTTTAACACAATTTGAGGCACAAATCGAGACTTCAACTGCTTAAACTCGTCTTTTAGTAATTTCCAGTTTGACTCCACAGATCTTTCATTAAAATGGTGTTCGTATTCTGAAGCAAACTGCTCAAAAGCCTCGTTTAGGGCACATTCATTAACCTTGCTGTATACATTGATGAGTTTAGGACTTATCTTTCTAGTTACTAATGGCAAAGACGTTTCAACTAAAACCGTGTTATGATCGCTGATCCTGTCAAGAATACGAACTGACCGCACATCATCCGCACTCGAGGTGAAAACAAGGTCCAAAACAGAATTTAATCGTGTGGGTTCGTTTACAATTTGAGCGAGACCAAAGCTATGCATCAGGTTAATGAAATTTGAAACTTCCGCTCCAACCGCACAAGAGGTAAGACCAATGCCCTCCTTCCAATTTACACCTGGGTAATTAAAATCTCCGCCAAAAATAATGGTACTACCGGGAAATAAAGAAAAAACGTGCTCCATACAAACGTACAGTTTATCAACGAAAGTATTGTCACGACCAGGAGGGCGATAACAGGCGCCAACGATAACTGGAAAAGAAGGATGATCTAAGCGTACCCACAAAATTTCAAGGTCACAATCTACAGAAATAAGTGATGCATTCATGGCTTTACTGATAGCAATAAGTACGCCGCCACCGCGGGAACGTGTGCGGTCGTTACGAAACAAATGAAATGATTGACTAAGAAGAACCTCGCCATCGCTAATCTCCGGCTTTAACCACGTTTCAGTCCCTAGCACAATCTGAGCACCTGAATCATGCACAGTTGACAAAAAAATATCTTGTTTAGGCAGAAGACTTCGAAAGTTCGCGACAAGCACACAGATATCAACACAATCCTGCCTAGCTATTTTTCTAGACTGTCACGTCATCGCTTGATTCACAGCTTGCAATTTTTGAACTAAAATAATTTCATCAGACTCGGGACAATAAACGTACTGCTTTCCACCGACATAAAGTTTGTCGTACACAAGTTTCACTTTTATGTTTTGATTTCTGAACTGCGCACTGAACTGCCACAGTTTGCTCCGGTGGTGGCAAACCCTGGGAGAAAAGTCTTCTGAGATAGAGACCTTAAGTGAAGGCAAGTGTTTGAGTTTGTTTGCATTATTCAATACGTTCAGTTTGCCTCTGAAGTCAAGAAAACGCACCACAATCGGTCGGGCTTTCACCCCTGCTTCCGGCCAACGCGGTGGGCACGTTCAATCTCTCCCGGTTCTATACCTAGGTGGTCCTCGATGAAGCCTCTCAAACAGTTAGCCGTGTCTTCCCACGTTTCATTTGGTTTTTCTGGGATACCCCTGACTAATAAGTTATTGCGTCTCATTCTGTTATTTAAATCATCGATACTAGAGTCAAGGGTGCAGATTTTATCATGCGAGTAACGGACGTCTCTTTGAACGCCACTGATGGTATTCTCAACCACGGCGAGTCTGTCCTTAATGGCGCTAATCTCCTGCATTTGTTTCTCTAGAGTACATACTTTTTCTTTTAGCTCATTAATTCCCGAACTGATAGAGTCCAGTCTCTTCCGGGTTTCATTTTGGTGTTTTTCAGCAGTTGATGCGAGGTTTTCGATTAGCTCACCCAGTCTTTCGATTTCGAAAGGACCGGGATTAAGCTCGACGTCTCCAGACAACATCAGCAATACGTCCAAGAAAAGAAGGCCACAGTCATGGGGTAGCGAGAGCAATCGGCTAGACACAACAGAGACAACCCATCTATGGAGTGTTAGTAGACTCTTTCTGTCGATGGGGCACGACACATTTAAGAGCATTACGTTGTTAGAGCGATAACATTTCGCGTAATTCAAGTAACGAACCTGAGTTACGAAGCGTGTTAGCGTCGGCATCGCAGTGTCGTGCCCCGAGGCTTGCGCCGGTGGTAGGTCTTTTTGTAGGCAGCCTGAAGGCGGAAACGGAAGCGTTCCTCGGCGCGCCATCACGCGGTGGTCTTGTAGGCGGAGCCGCGGCTGAGATGAGGCGGCAGTTTCCCCTTGCGTTGTGGAATCCAAGTCGAAAACGTGCTCCAGCGGCCATGACGATAGACAGGCCACACCCCATCCAACGTACTTGGTGACACCGTGAAGAGCAGCAGCAGCACCTGAGTTACGAAGCGTGTTAGCGTCGGCATCGCAGTGTCGTGCCCCGAGGCTTGCGCCGGTGGTAGGTCTTTTTGTAGGCAGCCTGAAGGCGGAAACGGAAGCGTTCCTCGGCGCGCCATCACGGGGTGGTCTTGTAGGCGGAGCCGCGGCAGAGATGAGGCGGCAGTTTCCCCTTGCGTTGTGGAATCCAAGTCGAAAACGTGCTCCAGCGGCCATGACGATAGACAGGCCACACCCCCATCCAACGTACTTGGTGACACCGTGAAGAGCAGCAGCAGCACCTGAGTTACGAAGCGTGTTAGCGTCGGCATCGCAGTGTCGTGCCCCAGTCTTCGGCTTATACGTTTCAGCAACCGGGATTTGCCAATAACAGCTACGTAGGTCCAATGAAGAAAAGAAGGACGAGCCTTGAAGTGCATCCTTCATTTCATCGATGCGAGGGAGTGGATAAATGTCCTCTTTAGTGACCTTGTGGAGGCGCCGATAGTCAATACAGAAACGCCACGAGCCGTCTTTTTTTTTTTTCACCAGAACCACAGGAGACGAACAAGGGCTTGTTGAGGGTTGTATAATTTTGCTCTTTAGCATATCGGTAACGTTGTCTTGGATCACTTTACGTTCTGCAAGGGATATACGATATGGACGATTCTTTATAGGAGATGCCTGGCCTGTGTCAATCGGATGGTGCACTTGCGATGTCTTTGAAAGTGGCAATTGGTTGAAGGCAAACAAATCAATATATGTCTCCAGAAGATCTACGAGAGCGTTCCGTTGGTCCGTATGCAAATTGCCGTCAATCAACTGCTTTGTTATGGCGGTGGAGCACACATTCTTTGAAATTTATGGCGGTATAGGAATGGAATTGTCCGTTACCAAAGTGCGGTAAATTTCGTGCTGGTAAGTTTGAATGATCGCGATTGCAGCTCCTCTAGGTAAAATAATTGCAATGGCGGAGGCATTTGTGAGGTACAAATCAACGCTGTTTCCAATGAGGGCTATGGTAGAGTAGAGTACAAGCAAGCCCTTCTGCGTGAAGCTGGTAGGTAGTGGCTCAACAAGTCCGTAAGTGCCTTGGAAATGTAAACTGGACGTGAGTGTTACTCTGCGAGCAGTCAATGGAGGTAGGTTTATGTCAGTTGTAGTTCGGAGGAGAACGGGATGCGAGTCCGGATAATCTTTGATATCAGAACAGTTCAAGTGAAGCTGACGCTCGCCGCAGTCGATTACGGCATCCGTTGATGCCGAGAGGTCACAGCCTAATATCACATTGGTCACGCAGCTGGGGAGAACTGTGAAGATTACAATGCAACGATTTGCACCAATGATCACGGCGAAGGTTGAAGAGCCGAGAGGTTGAACCAATTCTTTATTCCACATACGTAAGTAGCGTCCGGGTGCTGGCGTGATTACTTTCCGGAAACGTCGGCGAAAACTTTCAGAAATGCATGGTTTGGCGGCACCAGTGTCGATGAGGGCTATGAGATTTTCTTTATTAATTTCAACAGCAACGGTAGTTGGGACATGACTCAGAGGATTTATATAGCAGTTTATTACTGCAGCCTGACCTCCTGAGGCAACGCAGGCTGCTGGCTTCCGTTTGACGCCTGCGTGGTTGAAGCGGCGACCTTGAGGGGCAACACCGAACGCTGTCGTCGAGGATGCGGAGGCGGAGATCGGCTTCGGCGGCAGTCGCGATGTGAGACTTGACTTTGCGGCTGGTTGTCAAAGGGGCGAGCGTCGTCATCGGTACAATAGCGTGGAGGAGGTTCAGGAAGCGTCTATACTCGTTGGCATTTGATTGTCGGTGGCAATATCGGGCGATACGACCGGGTTCGCAACCGTAGAAACAGGTGGGCCTGTGGTCTTCAGTCTTCCGAATGTCGCATTTTCGGCGAGGGGTGTGTAGTTGCGAAGTGAGTGGGGTTTGAGGCCGTAGGTAGAAGGGCTGCGGGTCGTTTGGCATTGGGCATATTAGTGCGGGCGCGGGCGGCGCAGAGGTGCATGTCGGGGTCGCTGGTGTAAATGAACCTAAGGCAGCGCGTGAGCTCGTCCTGCACAACTTTCTGCAGGCTGTGCATTTGGGGACGAGGTTGGGAAATGTCGGCAGACGCACGGAACTGGTCTAAAAATGATCGCAATTCTTCGCGAGTAATATTGCGAATCAGCGTCGGTTGATGACAAAAAACAGAGGCAATAGTCCTTTTGATCGCCTACCTCTGGTAGGCGATCAAAGCGAGGCTTCGCCATGCGCGCGCTCTGTAACTCCTCATATGTATTGCACTCGGTGAACAGTTGTTGAACCGTCTTAGGGGATTTGGGAGCGACGATGGCGAAAAGGTCTTGTGAGAGCCCCTTGAACAGGTGTCGGATGCGATCTTCCTCTCTCATTTGAGGATCGACTACACCGCATAGACAGAGAACGTCCACGATATAGCAGATGGAAGACTTTGCGGTGGACAGAAATCGGTGAGCGAGTTTATCTTTCGCCTGCTGCTTGCGGTATTCAGGTTTTTCAAATGCGTCTGAGAAAGCGGCTGTGAAAGCGTCCCACGAGTTGATTTCGTCTTTATGATTGTGAAACCACTGCAATGCAGTGCCCGTCAAATAAAACACTGCATTGGTCAGTTTGAAGCTGTCATCCTAGTGAGTGTGATGACTTGCCCTTTCATAACTCTTCAGCCAGTCAGTTACGTCTATGCCGGGTGAGCCAAAGTGGAGGGTTCCGTTGTCGATTCTTGATCGGCGGTGCTGACATGTTGAACCAGCAGGTGGTTGCCCGTTGGAACCACTGGCGGATGGTTGGCCGTTGGAATTGCCTCTCTCTTGTGACATGGTTCGGAGAATGCGCCTATTTCGCAATTCCAGAATGGGGTTACGGAGCGGAGAGGTCGGCGAACTAAAGCACTTCCACCACCTTTGAGGGTGATAAAGGGTGATTTAATGGCGTAGATGATTCGCTGCCATACACTGAGTCTCCACAAGTCAGTTCAAAAACGACCAACGAACCGAGCCAAGTGCGCACTTGACGATGCTCTCTCGGCACCTCGTCGTCTTCTGTCCAACAATATTCTGGATTGATTTTACTGACACCGGTATTAAATTGCGTAGCGATGGGATTAAATTCAATGGCGCTTGAATTAAATTTAATGGCACTCGGAATAAATTGACCGTCGTTCGGAATAATATAAGCTGGAAAACGCGTAGAGAATATTTCTCTAAGATTTGACAAGATATTGGACTTGTTGAATAGGTGTTTGTTTAAGTTTTCATTCGATAAACATTTTAGTCATAATTTAATGTACGAACAGTTAGCATTCACCAAACCGAGTAAGTTAATGTCAAATAGGCCGTGTTCTAGACTTTGTGACGTCCCCGCGACTGGATGGCCGCACGGGGCGGCGTGACGCCGCCCCGTGCGGCCATCCAGTCACCCCTGAAGAAGATACCAAGCTGTTTTCGAAACGTTGGCTCACTTCTAGGGTTTTGGGTGGAGGATTTCTGTCTTATTACTATAATTAAGAGATTCAAAGTACAAACTTAGTATTCCTGCGTTGGTTTGCTTTTTCCCAAGATCTGTACCTCAGCACACTGCGCGTTATTCTGGAAGCCGCCTTAGTGCTCAACCCGCGCTCTTAATTGCAGCCCCTTGCGGCGGCCGATCCTTGGAGCATATCGAAAGCAGGTCCACCGCAGCGTCGCAGCGACGATAAAAGCTCGCTTATTCGGGGCGTTAAGACTCGGCCAAAAGTGGGTCGCGTTTATCATAATGTCTTCGGTTGGCCGTAGTGTCTCCGTTTCGCTTTTGGCTTCCTTCGTTGCTTTTCCTGTAGGCGACACGCCGCTTTCAGAGCCTCCCTTTCGCTTACAGCTAAAGATCTTGCCTGGATACTTTCGCAATCGACGAACACGTCTTACGTCACCGCGGAAGTGACGCGCTTTCACGCTCCGCAAAAGCTATTACGACAGGCTAAGGAAATAGTTAAAAGCGAGCATTACTCTAGCGGAATGACTGTAAGCAAAAGAACAATACTGAGCTTTATTTCGCTGTTCTCCTTTCGAAAAAGTAGGCAGTCTAGGCATTGCGTCTATTCAGCACGCCCTTTTTATCGCGTGAAGAATAAAGTAAAAGTTATTTTTGTGTAAGAACTGGCAAAACGAAGCAAAGGTTCGTAATATTGTTTTAAATATCTTTTTTTAAATATCGAAGGAAGTTTAAAATAATTTAGTATTAGAGTACCCGAAAGCCGCTTCTGTCAAGTTCAATGTTCAAAAAGTTAGTTCTGGATCGTTTTCAACTCGAATAGGCACTTAACGCAGGAAAAAACATCAACGTAAAGACGCTTCGATTCCGAGCACTGAATAGATCGCCGACGTTGTTACGCAATATTGAACTATCTTTCAAGGATAATGGTATGCGGAATGCTCTCGATGTTAAACAATCAAGGAAGTGCTTTGATGCAAACCCTCGGTGTAAAACGAATGGAACGAACACTACCTTATAAAAATAATCATGTGAGTGCTTTAAGATGGACGAAAATACGCACTAAGGACATACGAGATTGCCAATCCTACACATAAGTAGGCGTTTGCGCTTTGATAAGCATGAAAGAGGTATTCACATAATTCATAAAGCTTGCTTTTTAACAATATACAAACCAAAAGTAAAAATCAAACTAAAAAAAAGATCTAGACGCACACGGTGCTGAGTCATATGAGTATCGCGGTGGAGAATGGTCATGTAATCATTACGTGGCGGTGTAGTTTCAAAATCCCGTTTAGTGTACAAACTGTATAGGCCGAGTTGCTCATCCTCAGCGCAGTCGTCATCTTGTGTTGGACGTCTGTCCACTGACTTAAAGCTCCGCTGACTAAACCTTCCTGGAATATATTCCATATCAACTACGGATGTGATTCCATTCAATGAAATAATGCAAGTGGGGCACACGTATTGAAGAGTCGGAAATTTGAATTTTCTTTTACTTTCGTCTTGTTTCATTTGCTGCTTGACCAACATTGCGGTGATCGCAACTGCGGCTGGCTGCAACCTCAGTTTGCTCTATGGTCAGTTATAGCTCTTGCTAAGTTCAATTGAAAGATCTAGTCTCGGCTAGCTCCCGGGTTCAAATGCGGGACTAGGCGGATTTCTCCAGGAAGCAGCAGTCGTCTAAAGGGAGCGAGTGGTGCTCCATTTCAGCTGGAGTGTATTATTGTGTAAATCTTCTTTGCTTTGGGGACTTCACCTAGAAATAATACATCATATAAAATTATTGTTAATACTCAATGGACCAATCGTGTGTGTCCGGTTGGACGTGTACATGATATTGCCAAATTTAACCGCGACTCCTACGCTCATGAAAGAGCTTAAGGCGTTGCTTATTTATAATGCTCAAACAGCACGAAGAAAGTTACGCTGTTTAGATGAACTTGGAAAAGGATTCCCTAAAACATTCAGCGGCTGCCGACTCTTTCCTAAGTAAGAGCTTTTACTGTAACTTGTAACTTAAACTCAAAAGTAGCGGTTCACGTCTTTCGTTTAACACTATTCATTTATTTATCTACACTCAAGGCCGAATCATTACAAAGAAGAGTGGGTTATATAGCAATAAAACAAAAATAACGCATCGCATGGATTATACAAAATTACTAGCAATACCCGTTTTTAAGAAGTCGGTGTCGGTGAACTGGGCGATGGTGGCGGAGAGGTGGTTCCAGTCGGTCCATGTCTTTGGGATGAAGCAAACAAAGTGCAAATTGGTATGCCAGAGTCGCGCTTGAAGTCGGATAGAGTGGTACATATAAATAAAAAAGGCGATAAATTTTACGGCGCATTGAAAGGTAATGTAAGTTTAGATTTAATTTCATCAAAATAACACAGGAAATTCGGGAAAAGTTGGAAAAATAAAACCCAAAGACAGATTTTGAGTTGCTTCTACATTAAGAATACGCGATTTGATGTAACGGTTTCAGGTAGACGATGAGTACTCAAGTTTAGACCTTATGAGCTTTTTTGTAAGGAAGATATTCAGGTTAGATGGCTCAAGTGAGAAGTTTAGCCGTTATTTTTTATGCAGGCAGTGTAAGTTTGCCAGAAGAGAATCTCGGATATCTAAGCAGTTAAATCCCTGTAATATGTAACATAAAAAAGAGCATTTTAAGGAATTAGTCTCAATGTACGACTTCCGACGTATGACGTGAAATCCTCATTGACTTGCATTTAGTAGGGTTACATTTAATTAACCAAGTGTCATACCATAAATATTTGGTATCCACGGCAGTCTAAAGGAAAAGCTGAACACTATGAATAATAACTGTGATAAATGATACAATAACTAAGACCATCAGTGAAATTTCTGTACCTTTGTAGTCTTAATTTTCAAGCGCACTTTACAATTTCTTAAAGTTTTAAATACGTTTTTCGCGATCCAGTGATGTTCTTAAGGAATAAACATGTTGACTTCAACACTCACTTCAGAAATGCTTTAATCTCTTGTCTCTGTCGTAGAAATAAAAGAAATTAATTGCTCCCAAGTACATATAAACGTGTTTGGAATGATATTTTATGAGGCAAGTCAAGCATGTACAAATGATGCTGTCATTTTGTTCTCCCTTTTGAATCTAGAACTTTCCGGCTTGCTATGAGATGTTGACACAGAGACGTCGGGCCAGAAGGAATCAGTGTCACTCGGTAGCGATGCCACCGCTGAGTCAATTTTTATTTATATTTAATAAAATGGATATTTGGGCCTGTTGGTATGAGCTCATAGTGAAAAAAAAGCGCCACTGTGACGATTACAAAGATTTCTTTCTTTCTTGTTTCGTTTCATGAATATTAGTTTTTATTCTAAATGGGAAAGAGATTGAGTTTTATTTGATCTCACTTCTGTTATATTGAGCTCAAGTAAAACTAGAAAATAACTTTGTACCAAATGGATACTGAGATATTTGAAACTCCCCAAATAAAATATCGATATTCCTTCAATAGTGCACGGAGCATTGAAGCCTTAAAGTGACATCAAACTGCAAAATAAAAATAATAAAAACTGAGTTGCATGGTTAGTACGCGTATGCCGCAAAAACAAATTCCCCCGGAAAGAAAATTGGTTAATATCTAAGTTGCGAGAGTCAACCTAAAAAGCATCAATTTCAAAAAAATGATATTTTCGGATATTGACATTGAATAGAAGCATTTCCGGACGGTACTAAAATTCCACAAACTATTCGTGCCCATACAATAGATAATATTCCTTGTTCCTACCTGAGTCTGGACGCAGCCGAAGCTGCGAAGTGATAGATGCAACCAAACGGCGCCAAAAGCGCAACAACATAGGCCCCGTGTTCCAAAATTTACTCGATCTTATTCCAGGGTAAAGGTTTTGTACCTTGGCGTTCTAAAACCTACCCGCGTCCAGCGTTTTTCAATCTGTGTGTTGTCACGTGACACGACCCGCCGGAGTAACTCGGATCCATTGGGGTAGGATTTGGAACACAGCCTTGGTGTTCGTCATCTTTCTGGACCTGTCCTATCATAGCTATACCAATCATGGTTCGCGAATTTCACGCTGTTTGATTTGTCTGATCTGCTCGTAGCGTCAACGGTGTCCGAACTTAAGGAGCAAAGGAATGTAGGCAGTTCAAATATGTAGTTTTAGCTGACGTGTTCAACGGCAACCCTGGTTGTGGTATCCTACTTATGTACAGACTCGACACTGTTAGCGCGAACAAGCGATTGCCGGTTTTTCCAGCTTTTCTTTAAAACAAAGGGATGTTATTCAAGCTATTATTCTAGGAAAGGAGCTCATTTATTTCTATTTTGAAAGCGATAAAATTTTGTGATCGCTATTACTACTTAGAAGTAAAATGCGAAAAAGCGCCGATGTCCTGTTCGCACAAACAGTGTCGCGATGTGTACATTTCTTAAGAGACAGGATAACGGGGCTAGTTTTTTATGGATTCATCTTGAAACAGCGCCAGTGTTACAGGGACGGAGGAAACAAGTGGACGATGCAAGTGCTGAATAGCAACTGAGAGTTTATTCTAAATAAGCGGTTAAAAAACATTTAAAACCATTATGGTTCCAATCCACGCTGTGAAGGTGGTTGGCCATCGAAGCTGTGATATGACCTTCAACGATTGCCCACTGCACTATACCAAATGCCGCTGCTGATCGTATTGCAGTTTGTTCTTACTTTGCCGCTCCTGTATTCATGCTGCTCGTCGGGAGTCCTAAGCATGCGTGGCCTACGCATAGCGTCCTGCAATAACAATGAAATCAGTTGCTACACTCCGTTTCACCTTGCGTCCACGCGCAGCGGATGTTACCATCCATCGGAGCCAATCCAAGGCCGTGTGATTGTCATGTGACCTTATAGAGGAGACACAGTGACGCACGGAAAGCGTATCACGGGTTACGTCCACAGAACGGGATTGGCTAGGACAGTTCCGAGGGTAAAAGTGCTACAAATGCAACGGACAAGTGAAAGAGACGAGCAACGCAAAGCGCTACTTGCAGCTGAAGTTTACTCACGGAAAAGCATACATATATATACACCGGGAAATCACGACATGTACGACAGAAATGTGACATCATCAAATCAATACTTATCTATCTGGTATCTACTTCACAAAATATTTTTTTAAACGCCACCTCAGAGCCCAACAGGGCTATCGATGGAGTGCTGACACATGTGCCTTCAACGCACTCCGTTATGAAGGATAAAAAAGGGTGTGTCCTGAAGTTTGACAACACTGTTACCTTAGCCCAAAACCGAAACAAAATGACAAGGGAGATATCCGAAGCGTTATTCACAACGGAGTGCGTTGAAGGCACATGTGCCAGCGCTCTATTGATAGCCATATTCGGCTCTGAGGTGGCGTTTTTAAAAATCTTTCGTAAAGTAGGTAGCAGATAGATAAGCATTGATTTGATGGTGTCGCATTTTTGGCATCACATGTCCTGATTTCACGGTGTATATATATGTATGTTTTTCCGCACGTAAAATTTAGTTGCAAGAAGCGCTCTGTGTTGTTTGTCTCTTTCACTTGTCCGATGCTTTTTTTACAGGTTTTACCCTCGGAAGTATGAATTACCAACTAGCCCAAGTGCATATCCTTCTACAGTTGGCTAGGATAGCTCGTAGCGTCCTCTCCGTCCTGACGTAAGATGAAACGGAGTATAGGAGGGTTCTTCTTTTATACATGAAAGCCCAGTGAAGTCACTCCCCACGTCGCAAGCTGCCATCACCGCTGTAGCTTGCGCAACAGTAATCTTTATCGAGAAAGGTATGCGCTGAGCGCTACGTGATTTGCATTGTTATCAGGAGCGCCTTATCAATTGGGTGGTTCAAATGCTTGTTTTGTACTTGTTCTTTATTAAAACGAATGCTGTGTTGTATGCTGTGTGCGGATGTAGGCACTTTTCGCTTCAATCTCTGAAGTATTTTTTTCGTGAGGACGCAGACACGAAAACATCCGACCAACGAGTCATATACAGCTCCGCTGTAAAACACACGACTCTCTAACCAAGAGGGCATGGCGCCCGCGCATGACAGAATTGGTTCCTATTGGTTATAAAATCCTAGGGCCATCTTCCCCGGTCTAAAAATCTACCTGGCCGACATCAAAGCCAAGGAAGCCTGACTCTCACAGGTTGTGCCCTCTTTTTTTTTTTTTTTGAGAGCCTTTACAATTTTGCGTATATATATATATATATATATATATATATATATATATATATATATATATATATATATATATATATATATATGTTGAGGCTGCTCTCTTAAAACCATGTGATATGCGGTGCCCGTAAGGGATGGCTGTCAAATACTTTTTTACCTTTTTGGTAAGTTTGCCCCGCGCCTCCCCTTTAATAAGTTTTGCTATGATTTCCGCGGCCGAGACGATTACCGACTCTGGAAAACCGACTTCTTTATTTCACCCGACCAGGCCGGAAAGGCTTCTTTTCTCTCGGTGGAAATCGCACTTTTATTACCACCAAACGGATGCATGACTACGCAATGCCTTTTTTTGACGAGCTTTGAGTGCCTCGAGATAAAATCCAGGAGAGTTTCTGCGGTTCTGGGATGATGCCAATAACGCACGTGGCTTTTGCTGACGACTATGCAGAGATCCCAAAACTAAATTGCATGTTCCTTAGGGGACTCAAATATGAACCGCTAGTCCAAACCTTGCTCTCTGAATGCGTTTTGCACAGAATCAAGGGTCCAACTTTTCCTCCAGCATTTCCATCCAGATAGCGAGACTAAACTACGCCGGTTACCTAAACTTGATAATCGCCTCAGTCGCGGAAACAATAGCAAGAATTATTAAAGGGGAGGAACGGGCAAAGTTACCAGAAACGTTTAATAGAAGGTACTCTCAAGAAAAAAGGGTGTAAAAGGGTGTATCGTTACACCCTTTGTCCCATATAATACACCCCAAAACTTTATTTCGACGTACAGCGCCCTATAGTCGAACAGACGGCCCCAAATTTTACGAGGGGCTTGATAACGGTGCGATATAACTTTTTAAATAGCTAAAGTACGTACAAAAGACCACATAACGAAGAGACCGAGTTTTTACAGTAGGGCCAAGAAAACCCCGATTATGTTTTTTGTAGTCAGTAAAACGTACATTAGCTATTTTAATAAGTTGTACCACACGGCTATCAAGCCTCTCGTAAAAGTTTGGGCCGTCTGTTCGACTGTAGGGCGCTGTACGTCGAATTGAAGTTTTGGGGTGTATTATATGGGACAAAGGTGTAACGATACACCCTTTTACACTCTTCTTTCTTGAGAGTGATATATGTGACAAAGGTTGTATACGTGCACCGCACTTCGCAGGGTTTTAAAAAGCAGCTTCTAGATAGGGTGTAGATGTTGTGTTTTAGGCGCGTATCAAGTTGAACGGAATATGCTCCTTTGTGGAAAAACGCGCGAACCCAAGATACTTGACAGGGGAGAGCGGGTGTGGCATCGAACACCGCATTGATTTCGTGCCATGCGAAAAGAGAGTCGTATACCTGGTACCCTTCTCGTGCGGGAAAGTGCGCAATCGGCAGCAAACGTCTACGGTGCGCGGGAGCGCCAGCCGGAATGACTGCTTGCGCTTTTTGACGGCGCTCGGCCGTTCTCAAGATTCACGCTTCGAGAATGCGCTTCCTCTCTTGCTTCCAGACGTGTCTTTTTTACTCGCTTCCGTCCGACGCGCGCGAAATGACCGGGACCGCTGCAATGGGTCACTTCGTCAACCGTCATGCCGCCTGTCTGCCACCGTGATGGGGGACGGAGCTCGCAATGCTACAGACAACATTTCGCGGCACTTTGTGCCGGTCCCCGTTACCTTGAAAAGGTGAAACGAATGCGAGCGAAAAAAAAAAACATGACCGCGAACACGAAAGAAGGCGCATGCGCAGAGCTTGAACCTTGAGAGCGGCAACGCGCCTTCAGCAGGCGCAGCCAGTCTTTTAGGCTGGCGCTCTCGTGTCCCGCGAACTTTTATTGCCGACTGTACATCGGGAAAACGAGGAGATGCCTCAACATTCGCCTTCGGGAGCGCTGCAGCTCTTTTAGAGGAATGGCGTGCTCACATTTGGCATTGGACTGCCGTGACTGCGCATGCACACCTTTACTAGAAAATGCCGTCGTGTTGTATAATCACAAGGACCAAAAGCTCGCGGGATTGTGGAGGCTCCCAAAATAAAATAAGGAGGGCACAACCTGCGTGAGTCAGGCTTCCTTGGCTTTGATGGACTAAGGTAAATTTTTATATCGGGGAAGATCGCTCATGGAATTGTATAACTGATAGCATCCAATTTTGCGATGCGCGGACGCCATTCCATCATGATTAGAGAGTCGTGTGTTTTCGAAGGTTTTTCTTGGCTTTTCTTCCCCCCCCCCCCCCCCCCCAAAAAAAAAAAAAAGCGTCAGTTGTTAGCCAGCGCTTGTATCGTCCAGCTCTTTCCTCCGTCCGTGTAAAGTTCGCGCTGTTTAGGGTAAATTTATTCTTCGATTACTCACCTGATACTCCAGAGACACAGCGAAACTTGAAGCGAAAATGGCGTTCATGATGTGTATGTTCTATAAAAAAGACCAATATTCCCATTACTTGTTACAAAAAAAACAGAAAAAAAAACCTTATTGAGCAACATTGCTCGTTCCTGCTTCGTTACCGAAGAAATGACTTCCCCTCCTTCGGAGAAGTACCAGGGACAGTAGATATTTAGCTAAGGGACACCCGGTATCCCTGGCGTGGGGTAAATAACTTTTTTGTATCTTGATACTGTTTTTTTTTGTTTTAATCTTACAGTCTGGCATTGCAGAGCGCACCTTTCTTATTTGTTTATTCGAGCATAGTGACGTATCTCAGCTGCTTTTTAGCTCAGCTTTTATGCCGAGCTGTCTAGGCATACATAGATTGTTTTTTCTCATAATTGGTTTTAGATTTTAATGCGAGATTGCATTCTAAGGAAAGCTAGCTCAGATTTTGTTTTCGTTTGTGGCGTGGTGTCCGTGGCCCGTAACCTGGTCTGACGTCACTTGAATCTTAGTCGTGGTTTCGCGTAACGTCCCTGTGTCAACAGCCTTAGTAGATTTAGTTAAGTTGGCTGTGAAGTCGTGGTGCAACGCGAAGTCGCGTCACGCAATGCGACGCCATTACGACATCTCCCGTCGCACGACACGACTTGATTCCTAGACGTAGCCTAAAGTCATATCAGCACGTGACACTTCTCCACGTGATTAATCAGAGTCTTTCAATGAATAAAAAAAGCTTTATCATAAGGGCATGAGGATAAGTATCAATGGGAGCCTTCAAGTTGCAGATCACGTGTTTTCCAAGAAGCGCATCTTGTAGGGTCGTCGATCACGACGAAACCCGACCTCCAGTCCTCGAAGCCACTCTTTTCTGAATGGTGCAGTGACTCTTGCCAGGAACGATCTTGGTTGATATTTATCGCTGGGGGCTGTAGAGCGAAAAGATTCAGGCTGACGCGAGACGATTTTGCCGGCCAAGATGGCCGGATCGCTCTTCGGCCCGTTCCACTATCAGCGAATTCAGCGAAGGGTCCCCGAAGGGTCCGATGAGGCCCCACTAAGCCGTCGGGTCTTTATCAGCCAAATTCCGGCGTGTCGTCGCCCCACCGCCATTAGCGAAGAATCCAGGTCCACTCTGCGTCGCGCAAAGGTCAAGGACGTCGTGGGGGACGCGTCCGGGACACGTCTTGGGCCCTGGGGGTCCCCCCGTGGGGTTACGTCGCGGTGCGGACGCGTGCCGCGGTGTCCTTGGCGCGTGACGCGTCCAGCATCGCGGCTGCAGCCTTGCGCCCACCGGTCGCTGACTGGGGTTGACAAAGCGCCCGCTGGAAGAAGGAAGGCGGCGCGGAAAGCGGAGGCCACTTTCCCCCAGGGGAGAACCGGCTCCCAGGAGGGGGAGGCGGCGCCTTCGCCGACGAGTGCCGACGTTCCGCTAACCCAGTTCCAGCGGCTTGACTCGGGCCGCGCGGCACGCCGTCTCCACACTGGCTGGTCGGCGCCGCAGCGCCAGGATTGTGTAGAGCCCCCTCCTCTTTCCCGTGTGGTCATGCGGCAGTCGCGGAGTGGACGCTGTGTAGCCCGGCCCGAGACGGCCCCCGCGAGAACCCACGAGCCTTTGCCCTGAGTCCAAGCTCTCCGCTGCCAGCGGCGAGGCGCCCCGAGTGCGGACTCCGGATACCTCTGGATCGGCGCCCCTGCCGCGCGCGGGTGCAGCGCGGGAGGCGGCGCAAACGCTCTCCGTCTCCAGCGAGCGCACAGGTGGGTCACGCGGCTTCCGACCGACTCGGAAGCCCGGGCGGGAAAAGCCGGTCGGCGGCAGAGCCGAAAAACGAAAGTGACGCGCTTCCTCGCCGGGTGGGATCCCGCCAGTTATGCCACGAGCGCCGTTAATCGCGGAAGATACGACGTTTCACGTAGATCCGGACGTAAGTCATCAAAAGGAATCTTTGTCGCATCTTGCGGCGGAGGGCTGCATGACAACAAACGGAGCGTGGGAAATCACCTTCATACTCCCAGAAAATGAAATACTTTCGTCTTTCGTTTATGTTCTTTGCAAAATTTGTTAAATACATAACGAGCTATCTTTTGTTACATTTTATTTTGCTCTGGAAACAGTCCAATATTCATTGGTGTGTTTGCATACGTTTTCTTAGGTTATGTTAGGAGTCACCAGGATATCCACGCTGCGGGCTCCTGCAGCATAAATTGAAGAAAGAAAATGGCATTGTGTGAACTGGACAGAACAGAGAAAGTTATAAATATGATGGCTTGAACTTGTACATTTCTCCACATCTACAAAACCAGCTTATGGCCATTGCATATGTTCTGGCTTCTGTGGTCGGTGCAGCAGAGTGACAGGCTGACGTTGGAATCCGAAGCTGGACCGCGGCCGACGTCTCTCATAGCATGATCAATACCTGCAAATCAGCCGAATATATTCCATCCCCACACCTGCCCCGCTAACTCTGTGTGAGCTTAGTACGGAAGTGCCGCCGTGTATCGCTGGTTCGTGGGGCACGTTAAAGACCCCCGCTTGCGGAAGTAATCCACTTTCTAACTTTCTTAGTTACGAAGGATCCCAGACGCCCATTGGGCTGCCCGGATATCTAACCATACATAAAACACAAATACATCAAACACCTTGCTTATGCGCGCTGTTTCTCGTCGTCGAAGGTAGTCGTGTGGCTTGCCAATCGTTTCGGCTAGGGCACTGCGCGTGATCCCAGCGCCCCTCGCCCCGTCCGCATGTCGGACGCTTCGACGCTCCAGAGACATCCGGCACTTAGCCGCGCGTCAAGCACAAATCGGCAGCGATTGAAAGCGCTTTCCCACTCGCACACGGGACGTTCTTCTCCGGCGGGTTCGAAAGCTTTCAGCTAGCGGCAATCGCTAGATGCCTCCCGGTGCGTGTCATTACTTCGAATGTTTATCGACGGTGTCGTTAAAGATTGCGCAGAGCAGTTTCGGCGGAAGATGTTTCGTTTTCAAGTTAGAAACTCGATCGAAAATACAAACTTGCTCTGACTTTTAATAAAACAAACTCTAGATGCGCGCAGTTATTTTGAACAATATTTCTTTCTGTAGCTCTCCTACCCGAGAGCCTGCTCTAAACGTTTCTGAGTAAAACCCAGGTACCTGCTTCCACTCCCACCGCCTGTCCCTCTGTAGATTCGCGATGCACGACAGTTGAGGTTCACTCTGGTCTGTTGCCCAGTCCCATGTGACGTCACGCGTTGGCTCAGAGGACGATACAAACACCGCACACTGTTGCAACGACATTAACCTACTCACCATTACTGGGACAGCATATGGCAGAACGTAATCTTCGACGCTGAGAGGATTGTTGCGTTGGGACAGGACGTTGTGATCGAAGATAAAATATTGTCTACACTCTTTAACAACCTTTTAAAAAGACAGTAACTGCAACAGTTGCTACCTCTCTATGTACGTTTCCACCTTTTTACAGGCTTTTTAGTACGTAACTACGTTACAGGGAGTAATTGTGCTTTTTTACTATCCAAAAAAGGCGGCGTAGTATTCATTACTATATTCGTGGACCATGTTATACGACTATGCAGTTAAAGGTATGGGAGGATGCGTGCTCCAGCACCTTTAACGCCGATTAAAGCTGCGCACGGCACTCTTCAATTCTTCTGAAATGCCGCAACAAGTTGTCCACGACTATGGTATTAGGAGAAGCGGCAACAAGGGCTAAAAAGCGCAGAGGAGGAGGTAGTTATATCGACTGTCTAAAATAATTACCGAGTGAATGTTTTTTTTTCAATTATTGATTTATACCAATTATTCATTCAAAATCAACTTCAAGGTGGCCATTGAGGCGTCAAGCGACCAACTGCCGCTTTTTCCGGCCCCCTCCTCACAATAGTCGCTTCTGTGCCGAACTAAAATTCCATATCTGTCAGAAAGGCGTGCCGTAGAAACGCGGCTATAAAAGGCGGAAGGGTAGTCGACGGTGTCGATGATTGGAGTAGTGTGCTTTGATATCAGTGCTTTTGTGCACTCCGTTTGTGTATGTGATCATATCTGATCCCAGTCGATTGATAATACGTGTAATGTGAGCGCAACATAAAATGTAGGAGAAGCAGTACCAAGCGCGCGAGCAATGTATATATATTTGTGTCCTTTGAACTGGAAAATTGATAGAGCCACCTAGCTTTAAGATATAAGCAGCAACTAGGTTTTTCGCGGCAGTTAGTATATGTCTTTAAATTAATGTAGTGTTTTCACTAGTTCTGGCATTCGATCGATTCACCGACCGATGAAACGATTAATGCTTTAATCGCGATAATTTTTAACCCGTTAATCCGTAAAATTTTGATGAATCAAAAGAAAGTAAAAATTAAATGCTTTCACCAAGTAGACGTGGACGGGTGCACCTCTATGAAGGACAAACTTTAGGTGGACGTTTTACCTAACATAAACTGTCGGGCGAGAGTTGAAACTCCAGACATTGAAGAAGGCTACAGGTGTCTTCACAACTTCAACGTCGGATTAGTGTTAGGTTTAAAGCCGCAGAGACTATTGAATACAAGCAAAGAAGCTTGACTTGGCAGAGAATATCTGCAAACCCTTTACCTCAGCATATGGATTAAGAATCCGTGAGTATGATTGTTGTTTTAACTGTCATCAACTACACAACAAGGTTGATTCATAATCCAAATTGTATAGGTCGCCGTATATCACATATTCAGCATTGTCAAAAGAAATAAAAAAACTGACGTCCTTAAATTTTGCATGCTGAAATAAAGCCCGATTAAAGGAATAATTAATTCATTAAAAGGATTCGATTAATCTGGATGCAATTTTTAATTGACGCTCCGCCCTAGTTTTTACTAGGTTGTGTAGATGATGCCAGCTCCACTTGCTAACTTCCTTCACTAATGTTGCGAAAAGCCCCGTTACTAACTGCAGTTACTAAGAGGTTAGTAATATGTGACAAGCTATTAATAACGTTCGTAAGTACTATGCCATTTTAAGGACACCTTAAAGGTGTAGGGAAACGAAATTTCAGCGCTCATTTTCTAGCTTGAATGTGTTGCATGTTGCACCCAAACCTCAAAAACACCAGTCTTCCGTTGAAAGGCACAAGAAAACTAATTTTAAAGCTAAATAAACGATCTTCCAATGTGCACCTGGTGGATGCATGCGGAGCCTATTTGGGAGGTAGTCTAGCAACGTTGTGGAATCTGCTACGTAGTCGTGACGTAGCAGATTCCTCTGGCGCAACGCCGCTCTTTGGCATTTCAACATTTTCCTTCTTAGCTTTCCTCCCCAACTCACAAATCGCGAATTGAACCAAACAGTCCAAGAAGACGGAAAGGGTGGACTCTCCTCTTTCTCGGACCCTCGTTTGTGCAGCCGGATGCAGCCATTCTCCCCCTAGAAGATTAGCCAGTCGCTCAAAACTCGGACAAAAGTTGCTTTCCCACCCCGTTCAGCCCTAAGCTGACAGTGCTGTGGAAGCTACGTGCTTCTTGGGCCAGCCACACGCTCGTCACCCCACGGGCACTTCGAACGGCTCGGTTGTAACGCGATGACGCTATTGACGCCACCACAACGCTGACAACGCCACCAAGGGCAAAGCTCATAATCCCGCCAGCCTTGCTACGTCACGAATGCGGGGAAACTTTTCTTTCTGTTTTTGTTTGCGCCGGATATCCCATGACGCATCGCGCCCTCCGTTCGCTTCTCTTCGAGCGCTCGCTCGAGTGCACCGTTTGGAACGAAAAATATAGCCAATCGTTCAAAATACAAACCTGCGATTATGAATTGCGGTTATTACACGTCATGCTTGACCCATTTCGAACGAAATTTGAAAATTTCAAATTTCGGTTCAGTATCCCTTTAAGACACGTGCACTTGAACTGTCGCTGCTACGAAGTACCTTATATCTTTTCATGAACGAGCGTCCTCTCAGTGCCATCTGCGACAGTGGGTGTGACGCGTGTTACGCTAGCTTTTTAGAACTGACAAATATATACGCGCGTGCAGGGCTGGGAACATTCGTCGCTGACGTTCTGGAACTGCCAACGTTTAAGTAGCGCCGAAAACAGTGAGTTTCACTATAATCATGACCTATTTCTCTCTGAGTAGTTCATCACGTAGTCCCCAGATGACGATGGGGAAAACTGTCCTCACAATCTCTAAGAGGATGCTCTCGCAGAACACGACTTATTCGGATTCTTTGTGAGAAACATGCAACTTCCCAATAGAGCAGAATTCAAAGAACCCCATCGGTCGTTAATCCACTTTTCGTGCTCGCACAAGGAGCCCGAAATTGTTCCCGCCAAATCTAGAAAGAAGTCGCAGTGCTTGGTGCGCTTCCTAATTCTGCCTGCAATCAGAAAGGGCGTAGGGTGGACCGACGCTCTCACGCTCGAACGAGCCCCCAAAGAGTCCCGTCAGGGTGCTCCCTAGCCTCGACAGAGCTGCCCTCGTTTGCGGGTAGCCGCTGCCGCGTGGGCGTCAGCGGCCGTCGAATGGGCCGGCGGAGTCTGTGTCGACCGGCGTGTCCCTGAGCAAAGAGGGCGTTAGCGCGGTGCGATCTCCGTTGGCCGGAAGACCCCCTTTCTGCATCTCCGTGAGAAAAACACCGGCTCCGCTTCCGACTTCTTGGAGGGCTCTCGGCGGCCGCTGCCGGCGGGCCGCCTAGTCCCCCGAGGCGCCTAGGCAATGCTCAAGGCGGCCTCTGCCTGCCCATTCACATTCAATGGGGCACTTCCGGCTGGCCACAAGTGCAGCTTACCTATTTGTAAGCAGGAAATTGTTTGTTTTCTGTACAGTTCATTTATTACCTCGAGACTTTATATAAATACGTACTTTACATTAATCTAATTGCAGAAAAAATGCATCGTGTTTGAAGAATCAAAGCTTGATTAAAACTTGTTGTTGGCCTCGTTGGTTCGTGATGCAGTCCACAAGTTTTTGCGCGACACAAGGACAATCCCAAGGGAGTAGACACGGACAAGCGCAACCTTAAACTAATTTATTCGTTCTCAATCAACCACAAACATACAGAAAGAGCATGCGCTGCACGCTACACTGAAGAAAAAAGGAAACAGAAAAAAAGATAGAAAAGTTACACACCAGACAGATTCCCCGATAGTCATTATTACACTAGCAACCCAGATAAAAACTCAACTTCACTCTCAAACAAAGAAATCTAGACAAAGATAAAGACAAAGACAAAGAAACCTATACTTTGAAGAATCCTTGGCATATCTCGAATACTATTTGTGTTTAGCCTATCCGCGGCGTCGAATAGTGGCTGAGGAAAGGAAGAGTTACCTCGAGTAAAAAGTACACAAATTCGGAAATAGAAGATCCCAAACTTTTAACTTTACGCTGTTAAAATATGGAGTTGGTGTAAGCCGCCAGTCGCGGAGGCTCGATCCTCATTTTTTCATAGATGATCGAGGGCATTTCTTATATTTTCAGTAGAGGTTTTGTATTTATATACATGATTACTTTTTGTTACGCTTGAGGATAAAAGTGGTAATGTGTAGATCATAAAACATGTGCCACAAATGTTTCTGACGGCCTTACTTTATTTATACTTTCTTTCTACCTTTCATGCCTAAAAACGTCTACCATCGTTTGCTTGCGCCATCTCTAGGCGGGCTATGTCGACGCCTCCATAGAAGCCCATTCATTTATTATATATAATATAATGGTGACACCGAAACGCAAACACTTCGAACAATTCGCCATCCAACTACTTCAATATATGATATACCGTTATTTTTGTTTATGTTTTCCATGTTTACATTTCTTTTCTATTTAAATTAACATTATATTTGAAACTTAATTGTGCATCCTCATGCGAAATTACCCAAAGTATTTGAAAATTTATGTAAATATATAAACATCACCTTCTAAATAGTGGAAAATCCACGTGGCAACATATCATGGAACTAGATGCTGTTGTCTTGAATTTCTGGCGACCTTTTTATTTCTAGCTATGTTAGCTGTCTCTACCGTGTAAGCGTTTGATGACGTAAAAGATCCGGACCACAGCTTTTCCTCTTTCACTCAACCATAAACCAGGGGTTGGCAACCCACGGCCCGCGGGCCACATGCGGCCCGCGAGGCCGTTTTATGGAGCGCCCGGATGAGACACCAGAAACGAACCTCCCCATCCTGCCGCGTTCTTACGCAAACTCAAGGACCACGCGTCAGTTTTAACCTCGGATAAACAGGATCAAGAAGCACTTCGAATTGTCACTGTCAGCCCTCCTAATACTTGGACAGAGAACATCTTCACTTCCTTTTTCCCCTTTTTCGTCCGCCTGAAGATGGGATGTAGGGCGATGGAAAACCCGCCGCCTTCAGCCGTTACACCTTCCGACCAGAACTATCGTGAACCACATGGTGACACGACTTCTCGACGGCCGCTTCTAGGCAAGTATAACTTTTAAGAGACGTGATGTATTCGTTCCAAGCTAAGGCATCATATTTTTTCACTCTAATGAGCGCACTGTTTTATTGTAACATGGGGTGTTCCCGTCGCTTTGTGGAATAACAGTGGGTACAAATTGCTCCGTAAGATGTTTGTATTTTGTTTTTAAGTATTAACAAGTTTTTTCGATCGACCTCAAGAAAACGTTTTTGGCGCAAGATTACCAAAACACCAACAACCGTTGATTTATTGCCTCCAGATTAGCTTTTTTGTAGTCGCGGATAATTTTAACAATGGGGATTCGCGTGGAGGTACGAACAAACATCGCAAGAAGTGCAATTATGGTCAAAGTGACCTTCTGGTCACTTTGACCACTATTGCATTCAACACTTTTTGTTATTTGTGGAAGCTAGTAAGGACACGTTCTGGAATGTGTTCATCACGGGGGGGGGAGAGGGGGGGAATGAACAACTTGGGGGAAATTCAAATTCTAACAGCCTTCAAGAAATCATTTAGCATCATTTGACCCGCTCGTGGAAGCTTAATTCAGTCAAAGTTCAAGAAATTAAATTAGCGAAAAATTAAAAAAGTACATTCGGGTAAAGTGCTTGAATATAAAGCAAAACGGAGTTCAAAAAATATTGCAATAATCGGAACCCCTATTTGGTGCCCGATAGCATACGCCGATTTCGGATAATCTCAGCGCAGAGGTAACACACATGAACACAGCTCCTAAGTCGGGGCAGGTTCGCACACGAAATGAAGATATACTTTTTTTATTAAAATAAGCACTCCTCCTCCTCGTTGAGAATTAAATCAAATCAAGCTTTATTTGTTGTCACATCTCCATACATGACAACAGGAGACTTAGGACAAAAAGCTGATGGGTATCAGCTTGACGAAGGTCCCACACCCCGCGCAGTACGGAACAGCAAAAAAAAAAAACAAGAAAAACAAACATATTACATAAATGTAGAGACATTTTATAAAAATGTTAGGTTAATGGATATTTTAGGCAAAAAAACAATATCGTGAGAATAAACCAGGAAAGCAGTCAGCAAATACATAAAGAAAGCACACAGGATAAAAACGTCAGTATTTAAAACGTCATAGAGAAGAATCAAATATACTATGCCTCTAAATGTGTACTCTTTTTGTACAGTGTCCAGTATGATGGAAAAATAGAAATGAAGCTTCAGATCAAGGTAATTTGTGCGGGATGGACGGATTACCCAGGGCTGATTTTGCCTAAGGTCGCGCAGGATGATGCGATGTGTCAGGTTAGCTCATGGCCAATTCGCCTGGGCCCGCATCGCACCGGTGCAGTGCGGTTCGTGGTACACGGAAGGCTAAAGGGGAGAGGGAGCTTCCTTCTCTCCTCGCCAGCCTTTCATGTATTGAAGTGAAAAGAATTTACTGCACTGGACGGGTGCTGTGTGCCCCAGAAGAATAGGCCATAAGCGAATCAAATCAAATCAAATCAAATCAAATCAATGTTTATTTTTCCTTGTGCTAACCAACAGCTCGAAAGCCTACTGGGTTAAGCACACACACTTCAAATGCACACAAAATACAAAATGGACAAAATAAAGAGTTGTGAGAAAACATGCAAGCACACAAACATGTATATATGCCAATTAAAAACACATGCATCAAAATGATCGTTCTCCAAAAGACAGGTTTGTACTAAAAATATCGACGTCAGTAAATTGCGTGTTTAAAACATGTCGGATACGCGGAACCGGTGAGGCGTTTCGAATGAGGTCTGGGTAAAATACTCTTGGATTTCTAGAGTTTGTTCTAAGTGGAATGCGAAAGTGAACACAGGTGAGGAGAGTAGGGCTGTCTATTGCATTATGAATTAGCCTATGTAAAAACTGAACATCCCGAATAGACCTTCTTTTACATAAGGTGCCCAACGTTAATTTTGCTAAAATCGAATTCTATTCATAAAAACACTTTCTTCCAAAATATCTGTCGTAAATGATGCGCACAAATCGCTTTTGTACATGTTCTATACTTTCACTTGCTGTTATAGATGTGCAGTTCCACACTACAGATGCAAATTCTAGTTTTGAACGCACATGGGTGCTATATAATCTCAAGAGACAGTGAGGAGTGATAAATGATCTAGTTAAGCGAGACATTATTCCTAGCGTGCGTAATGACTGGCTAATAATGGAGTTTACATGAGAAAGGAAAAAAAGGTGGTCGTCCACAAGAACACCAAGGTCTCGCATCTGAGTGGTCCGACAGATCGTTTCATTTTGCAGAACATACACATAGGATAAATTTTGACGCTTTCTCGACAGCGACATGACTTTTGTTTTGCGCGGATTTAAGAAAAGATTGTTAGAACTGCACCATTCTACCACTGAACGAAGATCGTCATGCAGCAAAGTACAGTCAGTGATTGAGGTGACCTCCCGAAACAACTTCACGTCATCTGCGAACATAAGTAATTGAGAGTGTTTTACGGACGACACCAAATCATTTATAAAAATAAGAAACAACAAAGGTCCAAGGTTTGAGCCCTGAGGAACTCCTGACATAGAAATGAATGGACTAGACAAGAACCCAGATACCCTCACACAGTTCTGCCTTTTATGAAGATAACTCCTAAACCAGGACTGAGGCCATAGTCCCTGAGTTTCAGCAATAACAACTCATGATTGACCTTATCAAAGGCTTTGGACATATCCAGATGTATTGTGTCTACTTGGCCCCGACACTGAATAATCGGAAAAGCAAAATTTAAAAAAGTGCACAGATTTGTCTCGACGGATCTACCTTTGACGAAACCATGCTGTACAAGAACAAACTTTCTTTTAAAATAATTATACAAACGATTGCACACCAGCTTCTCAAAAACCTTTGAAAATGCATTGAGAAGGGAAACAGGACGATAATTACTAACATCACAAGAATTACCTGACTTAAAAATCGGGACCACTATCGAATATTTCCATTTATCTGGAAAGATACCACTCTGAATAGATAAGTTGAACACTTTTCAAGAACAGGAGCAAAACTTTCGCCACATCCTTTTACAACGAAGTTGGGAATACCATCTGAACCTGTGGACAGTTTAGAATTCAGCTTTCCAATAGCTAAAAGCACTTCGTCAACTGTAAATATATTAAAGGGTAAATAGTTATCAAAAGTAGTATTAAATGTCGCGGGTATAGGGGTGCTGACATTGGAAAAGCATGAACTGAAATGATGCAAAAAAACTCACAAACAGATTTTGGGGACGTTTCGATAACTGACCCGTTGCTCAGCGTTATATCGTGAACGTTGCTTTGCTGAACAGCAGTTTGAACGTATATATTTGCTGAATTGTTTTTACTTTTAGGGCCTTAAATAATGATGCAGTTGAATGAAGAGAGGGAAGAGAAGATACAGCACGTACAGCCCTTTTTTGTAGAAGGTGCAGCTTTGTCAGGTTTGTTTTATTTGTGGTACCGCAAATAAGGTTGCAGTATTATAAATAAGGACAAACTAACGATTTATAATTGGTTAAGTTAATATGAGTAGGAAGTATTGTTATAAACTTTGTTATTAGGCCCACGCTCTTGAATAGCTTTGCTTGGACGTTATCTATATGAGCATTCCAGCTAATGTCTTGTAAAAAGAACACACCCAGTATTTTAATACAATTTAAAAATTCAATATGGTCATTACTGATTTTAAAACAAAGTGAATCGTTTATCCTTTTATTTCTAGGTTTAAACAGAATAGCCTTGGTCTTACTACAGTTTAACTTTATTTTTGTTGTTGAGTATCCACGCAGTAATTCATTTTAACACTCTTAGATTGTGGAAATGGAAGTGCGGATATGGTCATGGGAAGAAAAAATGCTAGCATCGTCCGCGTAAAGTACCAGTTTTACATCAGAGTTTGAGCCATTTTTAGGATGTCATTGATGTACAAAATGAATAACAATGGGCCTAAAATGCTGCACTGGGGAACGCCCGATATTATGGCTAACCTATCTGAATGAAAAGTTGAAAAAGAGGCGTACTGATTTCTATTAAATAAGTAGGATTCCTAGATATCAAGCGCTATGCCTCTTATTTCATAAAATGGTAAATTTGCAAGGAAAATATCATGATTAATGGAATCAAATGCTTTTGAGTAATCGAGGAAAACGCCCAATGTTTTCTTCCTTTCGTTGAATGCTTTTACAATTAGTGCTTTTTGATTCAGCAATGTTATTTCAGTAAATCGATGCTTACGAAATCCAAATTGGAATTCAGATATTAAAGCATGATTATCAAGATGGGTTAGGAGTCTTTGATGTAGAAGTTCCTCGGGTGGTTTGGAAGAGACAAGATGAATTGAAATGGGCCTATTGTTGCTTATGTCAAACATAGCAGAGCCTTTATGTAGGACACTAACTTTCGATACCTACATTTTAACTTAAGTTGAAAAAATCCGGTTTCAAGCGCAAGGTTATGTATATGTCATATACGGTGCCATTTTATCAATAACGTATTTTATAGGTTTTATCTTTATGTTATCGGCGTCGACACTTTTACTGTTTTTAGGATTCATGGCCGTTGAGCAAACGTCTGCCCCATCAGTGGGGAACAAAAAAATTGTATTCGTCTACGACAATTTCATGAACTCTAGGGCTTTTTATACAAGAGGGTGACACACACGTGGACGTATTAACATTTACAAAGAAATTATTAAACGCCTTTGCCATGGTGACGTCTGTTATTTAAGCTCCGCTTACGGTTACTTCATGACGTGCGTTTTGGGGTTGCTTATGATTTATTAAAGATCGCATTCTCTTCCGTATAATATCAGGTTTCAATGAGAAGGCCTGCAGCACCGATAACTGCCAAGCTACATTTTATGCGCGAAAATTTAGCTGTCACCTATTTCAGCTTTCAGCCATGTCTCTTAAGATTACAATGCTAGATCTGTTATCACAAATTATTGCACTTTGTTCATCCGATTGGTAATGACGTTGCGAATGTTAGTGAATGTAAGAGTGAATTACAATCCTTTTGACTGTCTTGCGTGCCCGGCCACGCCCCCTATATAAGCAGACGGCCTCCCCAGCGTCATCACAGTTTACAGTCAGATTGATGGAGGCATGAGATTGGGCACGGGTGCTGCGTCAGTGTTCGACCGGGGCTCGTGTTTAATCAGCGCGTCGAAGGTCGGCCCCAACAGCCGAGTTAGCGCGATCCAACTTTGATGACGTTTCATGAAGGGGGACGAGGCAATGCGGAGGCTTTGATTATTCGAGGTTGTGTTTGCCCGGCTGGGCGAGGTGGAGGAGCTTTAGGAACTATCAGCTAATTGATGATAAACAGGCGAGCTAGTTTAGTTTGCACATTGTTAAGACTGGAGACGACGGGAAGATTGGGGACAGGACACACGTCTCAAACTCAGTAGACATCTTTTACTGGAACCATCGCTTATATACGTCTTCTCCCGCACCTTGTCAGCTTTTGCTGCCACAAGGAAGCAAAAGCCAGACAAGTTGCAGCTGTTGCTGCCTTGTCAGCTTACAAGTGAACGGAATGCCGCTACATTCTTTTCTGAAACACTATATTTTATTTTTTACAATGACTACCATAAGGAGCGCGTACAAGAAATGGGAAGTAGTGTTGCAAAAAAAAATGTTTGAAAAAATCACATATTTTTTCTTGATAAGTGTACGCGAAAATTAACGGGAAAATAATTTGTAACGTAACGAGTAAAGTAATCCTTTACACTTTGGCTAAAGTAATTTATAACGGTAATTCATTACATTTGAGCCTCGGTAATTTGTACTAGTAAATCATTAAATCATTCAAGTAACGGGCACCAGTCTGCGTGCATGGTAAAGAGGGACAGTGAAATGTACGGCCATCGCACAACCAGCTAGGCTAGATCCAATGCTGCGCAAACAGGCCTGTAAAATTACTTTTTCATGAAATGTGCAGTAATGCATGTTTTGTGGACTACTGCATGAAAATGAATTATAAATATAGATGACTCTATTAAATCAGGGAATCATTCAGTCTAGCATGCTAATTCCAACGATTCCTGACGAAATAGATAAAATAATATTGGTTTAAAGAGCAACGTAGACGCTTGTGAGGAAGAAATAGAAGCTTTAACGATTAAATATAACACCTTAACAATACGTTCCGTATTATCCCATATACTCTCTACACCAGGTGCTTGGCGTACTTAGTGTAGAAATGTTGGACCGGTCAGTTTATTTGACATCTATACCCCATACTAGAGTAACCGACGCACGGTCACCTGTATTTCCTTCTTAGCATCGTTTTCAACCTGGTTCCAGTGTTGGTTGACAATGCCTAACCCCACTGAACATGCCACGAACGAAGTTTTATTCGTTTCATCAACACACCTGGATCCCAGTCAGGTTTTCTGCCGAATTTTCGGACTATGACTGCATATCCCGTTCGCAGCTGTCGTTTTTTGGGCAACTTTCTTTGCTACCGTTGTTTCTGCTTCCGGCATCGGAAGATCCAGGGAAGTTGGCAGTTCTCGTTCAAACATTGCTTTAGCTGGTGCGATGAAAGTTCTCTGGTGAGCTCTGCAGTGTTGTAATGTGTAATGTATAACCAACTAGCTCGTCATATGATCATAGTATAAAATTGGCAAAAATATTTCCTTTGTACAAAGGCGGAGGAGAAACCATATTTAATAATTATATGCCAATATAACTTCTACCAATATTTTCAAAGATTTTTGAGCGTGTTATAAACGAAAGGTTAAATAATTTGTTTCAAAAATTTCCCACCATCTCTCAGGCATAATAAGGCTTCCAGGAAAACAACTCTGCGGAATTGGCACTCATTGAAATAAAATTTAAAATAATTGAAACTATTCACAGCAATTTAATCTAAGTTTGCCTTGTTTTGGGGTCTAAAACGGCTTTTGATACTGTGCAACACGATAGTTTAGTTGAAAATAAATGAAAGATGTTTACAACTCCCTGTAATGCCGAATGGGGGCGCAGCTCTTGAGGAGGAGGAGGGGAGGGTACGGGAGGGAAGTTCTTCCGCTATATTTAGAGGGGAAAGTTTCCGCTAAATTTAGCGGGGAAATTTTCTTCCTAAATTTAGCGGGTAAATTATTCTGCTAAATTTCGCGTAGAAAATTTTCCGCTAAATTTAGCGGAAAAAATTTGCCGCTAAAGTTAGCGGGGAAATTTTTCGGTTAAATTTAGCGGGGAACATTTCTAATGATGCTAGCGGGAAATTTTTCTTGCTAAATTTAGCGAGGAATTGCTTCTGCTAAATTTAGTGGGGAATTTTTCCGCCACATTCAGAGGGGAATTTTTTCCGCTATATTTAGAGGGGAAATTTTCCCGCTATATCTGGCACAAATGTTTTTCCGCTAAATTTAGCGGAAGAAATTCCCTCCTTCTCCTCCTTTTCCCTGGTGACCTTCGTGACGTCGCTCGTGACGTCACATGTGACATCAATATGGGAAACATCCCATAATGCAACGCATGGTTACGCCGACGGCGACGGCGACGCCGCTCAAGACTGGAACGGGCGTCTAAAAGCTGCGCTCTAAAACTATGGAGTATCGGGAGTAGTAACGCTAATTAAAACATCGCACAAATCTGTACCAATATCTTAGCATAAATGATGCGTCGTCTAGGAAAGCGGAAATAGAGCATGCTGTTTACCAATGTTTCATTTTAGGGCCGATCCCATTCCTGGAATACGTAAATGATATAACGGAAATCCAGGCTGTCCTGAGATGATAATGTACGCCGACGACACAAACTTTTTTTTATACTTGTGAGACAAAAACGTGTGAGAACATTAGCTACTGAATACCTTTTAGAACCTTCTAAATGGTTAGACAAAATTATTTAGGTTTGAATACGAGTCAAACTAAGTATGCAATATTTAAGTCAATACGCGAGATGATGGCACTATCAAGAAAACTTTTGAAGGCACGCTACCGGAACTAGTGACAACAAAACATTTTGAATGTATAGTTTACAGAGGACCTGTCGTGGATTACAGACGTTAAACTCAAAACCTACTTATCCCTAGTTACTGCAAACATTTATAGTATACAAAATCTACTACCTACCTGGCTTAAACAGACATTATGCTACTCACTATTTCACTACGAAACTAACTATGGAATCATGGTTTGCGGAAGGACTACAGCTATAAATTACAATAAACTAATTCGCTTGCAAGAAAAATCCTACATATATGTGAAAAGTTAAAAAGAACAAGAGGAATCTAAGAACACAGCCACTTTTTCGATTATAATATGCTGAAAGCAGATCATATTTCTTACTACGAACTCTTGCAATGGATACTTTAAAACAGACTTTACTCCACACCAATATACAGATTGAGTCGATACACTTTTCGTGGTTCAAAGCGAAAAATTCCATCTATACACACAAAATATTTTCGAAAACCTTAACTTTACAAATAATAAACATTCTAAACAAAACAGATACAAATATAAACTTTGTTAAGAGTTTTATAGCTACAAACGCCACTGCAGAGAGATGCTGGTGACAGGTTATGTTGTATTTTCTTTTGTATAGTTTAAATTTCTTTCGCGTAATTGGTATTGTGTGGACAAGTAGTACTTATGTAATTACGCTTTTTTGTGAACGTTTAACCCATCCTTTTCTAGCCGCAATGTTATGGGTTGCATGCTTCATGTCAGAAAGAGAGTGAAGCAATTTCAGCTATACTATACATCAGAGGTGAAAAAACTTTTTAATGTTTCGTGTAGATGGTACTCGTTTTTTCTTTACTCGTTTTATAGAAGATGCTCTGTTGTATTAATGTAATTGATGCTTTATAATCATATGACTCGTTTCATTTTTCGCCCATGTTTTGAGCATGATGTTATGTACTGTTTTTTGTTTGTACTGCTGAACAGTGGGGGTGGGGGAGCACAGGGCTTGGCAGAAATACTCAAAATGTGTTTGGAAATACAAATACTAGGATACATTAGTATAGTAGCTGAAATACTGATATCGAAATATATCTGTAAAAATGTGTCGCGATACGTATCGGAAATACATTTTAAATAGAGGAAAAAAGTATTTGGAAATACAAATACAGGAATACATTTTATGGAGGGCAGAAATACAAGTACAGAAATACGGTACTGCAATACATTTTTTCAAATTTGTTTGAGACGCCAACAGAGATGAAGCTAGAAGTTTAAGGTGCAAGTTTTTGATCCCTAAATCATTTTCCCGTAGGCTTGGCACTTTGCTTTGAAGGTAGTGGTTTCGGACGACGAGGAGTCTTCAATGGGCTCAAAAAACGTTCCATCAAGAACTAACCGTGGTCCGTTCCTTGATATCCTGTATGTCTGACGAAGGATGCTAAAATACTTCGACCTCTAAATAAATTCTATGCCACCTTAAATCCCATCAATACGTTACCACGCCGCTGTCCAATAAGGACGCACCTGTCAACATTGATCACATGACGTCACGGTGGAATGAACTGGTATTCTTTATCTGTAGGTGTGGCCTTGAACATGAAACTTTACCACGCTACTGTTTGAAAGGACAATACGTACTTACATTGTAGGTTACCTTGTTGAAGATCGTGCAGGCAGTGCCATTTGGAAGTTTTAAGAATAGCAGACCACCTGAAGCCTTATGGAACACATGTCTTATCTTCTGTTACGGTTAACAAAATGATACGGTGGTATCCCTGCTGTGAAGGTCCTTCCTGCCGACCCTCCGCCAACGACGCAAGGATTGCGTGCAGTCCTCAAGTTTTGCATAGCATCATCCAAACAGAGACCTCGTGGATTGCGATCTGATATTGCCGGCACGAGTCGCAGGTGTACGAGGTATGGGTCGGCAAAGCGAGGCCACGTCTGGCCTCCTTCCTGGGCTATGGATCACCAGAACAGCGGGTCACGTTCTCGTCGGCTGATGACGTACTCTTGAGCCGTGCAACGTTACGGGCGCAGCCGCAGACGCATTCCAATACGTGTTGTACTTCACTGCGTGAGTCATGCTACTATTTCAAATCAACCACCACCAGGCTCGTGCTACAACGGACTGTGACTCAGCTTTGCCGGCTGAGTATACTGTGTACGCTAAGGCAAGAAAGACGGTTAGCAGTGGGCATTGGATGCCAGCAAACAATGACTGAAGAAATCCCAACCTAAGGACCTGCGGCAGAAGATGCTCTGACTCCACTCCTGGCACGCCACCTGGTTTGAGTCCCCGACTACGCAACACTTCTCAGATGAGAGAAGAGGACGCACAGAAAAATAGATTGGAGAATCGGAAGGAACCTTGATCAGCATAGTAACAATGCCCCAGCATCTCCTTGACGCTTGTGCCCTAAAAAAAAGAAAAAAGCGTTTTGGCTTGTATATTTATTTCGGGGGGGGGGGGGGTGGCAGTATTTCTCAATAAATGTAACGAAATACATTTCATCTTGATTGTATCGCGATACAAAGAAACATTCCAAATGTATTTCGATACAGGAATACAGATGCCGGTGAAAACAAATGCATCGCGATAATACAGATACGAAATGTATTTCTGAAATACTATCGCTATACATTTGTATCGCGATGCTGCCCAACCCTGGGGGAGCGGAGGCTTTGTCAGGCCTTTATCAGTGCCCCCTACGCGGATGTTATCCGCACAACAAATAAACGGGGAAAACAGACATTACGGGACTCCATCATTCATGGCAAGCTAGAAGGGTATGCAACTGTTGATTATATAGCAATTTTTATGGCGTGCTGTATGAATGCCCATAAAACAAAGCACCCTGTAAGAAATTAAGCTCCTATCTTAATATTTCAGTCAGGGTTAGTCAAGGCTTTTCAAGGCAGAGCCGGCCAGCAGATGAAATAATTCCTGAGTTCTACTTGAGCTGGAGACAGTGCCGCGAACGGAGTGCGAACACTGGCATTACCAGGGATGCTTGTTTTAAGTATGCTGTCACTTCCGTAGTCTTATTGTTTTAATACTGAAATTTATACTTCACAACATCTGGTTTTAAAGAACTAAATACACAACTGACACGATGCTTCTTCAGATCAATAAAGGTATATTACAATATACATGGTGAAATATCTTAATTGATATTTATTAAATTATCGACAGTGACCCTTGAAAGGACAAACGAACATAAGCAATTAAAATGACTCTGTCATTTAAAGAAACGCACTGAAAATGTATGGAATCTATGATTTAGTACAACCGACGGCATCGAAGAAGCACAAGGTCCATAGTAGATGCGATTGCATTATTTTAAGGTGGCTTGAGTTAATTCAGAGGATCGAAATTTCTACAAGTTTTTGTTAAGTTAAAAAATGTTTTAGGCTAATAAAAATAACATTGTTTTGCTTATTGTTCCAAAACGTTCTTGTGGATTGTATTTCCTGAAAATAGATTTCTAAGGCCTGAAATTTGTGAAGAGGTACACCACACAATATCGCGCGATAAAAAATAAGGTCAAATCTATCCGGAGCTCTGTCATTTAAAGAGACTCGCTGAGAATGTATGGAGTCTATGTTTTAGTACAACCGACGGCATCGAAGAAGTACCGAGTCCATAGTAGATGCAATTGCCTTATTTGAAGGTTGCTAGAGTGAATTCAGACGGACGAAATTTGTACAAGTTTTTGTCCAATTTTTTTTAATGTTTTAAGTTAATAAAATTAGCAAGATTTTACCTATTGTTCTAAAAAGTTATTGTAGATTATAGTTTTCGAAAATAGATTTCTAAGCCCTGAAATTTGCGAAGAGTTACACCACACAAGATCACGCGATAAACAAGATGGCCAAATCCCTCCAGAGCTTATCTCCAGATGCGGCTTTCTTAGTCAATGGTATGGTGTCACTTTCTGTATAAAATTTGAACTAATATTACCTAAGCCAACTTGGCAAATGTATATAATTAAATCATAAAGGAACAACCATTGTTATATATTTTTCAAAGTGAACATGGGCTACTATTGGAAAGCTGCCGACAGTGCATGCCATCAGTCGACAATGGCACCCCTATTTCCGCACTTTGCGGACTTCGAAAGTTTCTCTCCACGGATATTTTAAGCAGTTGAGCATTTCATCGCGCCTATGGCAATAAACACTAGCACTGTCGACACAGTTTTGATATTAAGCAAAACGCACTTGGACCTAGATTCGATTGTTCAATCTCGTGAGACTAACGAAATAACAAATCAAACTGCTGACAAGCTTTAATTTAGGTTGCCGATAGTCTTCTACACTTCAACACATAAAACACAACCTACTTTTGTTGAGGCTGGTAAACATCTGGGATACTTCTTTTTATTGGCCGTGTGCCAAGAACTTCAACGATTGTGACGCTGAATTAATAGTTAATCAATGTATAAGCACCTTGTTACGTGCTTAAGCTGAGCAAGTTGATACATTACTATAGTCCGTGGCAACCTAAGAACGAAGGGCGAGGGTAAGACGGGCCAGGGAGGAGGAAGCAGACGGAACGTTAAAGAGAGAAAGAGGTTTCCCCTCTCTTCTTCAGCGTTCTGGTCTGCTTCCTCCTCCCCGGCCCGTCTTACCCTTGCCCTTCGTTCTTAGGTTGCAATGGACTATTGGGGAGGAGATCGAACAGTCACGCCTCTAGCGGTCGCTTCAGCTGTGGGGACAACAAACCGTATTTTCTTGTTTGTTTTTGATCCGAGAAATCAAAGATGACGATTCGAAGGCGGCTGCTCGTGCGACCAAAGCACTGGTCAGAGCGAAGCGCTCGTGCCCAGACCGTGCTCGGCCAGGTTCAATTTCTTTGTTATGTTGTGTTGGTAAACACCGGGCTGTGGGGACAACAAGCTCGATAAAGCGCCCCCTATAGTTCGATCTCCTGCCCAATAGGGAAAGCGGCCAGCTGAACTATGCATAAGCGCTAAGGTTCCGCCTTTGTTGGGAGAATGTCCACAGGTCGTCGTTAGCCGGTGCAGCGAAATCAGTTCCGCATATAGTCAATGGCCCTGTATTATTTTCGAGTACCAATTTGAATGGATGCCCATACCACCACACTGTAGCACCAACATGGACTGCCACGCCACCAACGCGCAACGATCTCCACCTATGCAAACCTCGTCCATTGAGTCTCTTGACCAAACAAGTGTTAACGGGCCAGGGTCATGCGTACGTAAGGTGTGTCGTATGCAAAGTCCGCAAGAAATAAAACAATTTAACGAGATATAATCTTTCTCCAAACTGAACAAGGTTACTCTCAGCGTTGGTGTCTTTTGAAGTCGACAGTTCATAAATCAATCGTTTGCCCTCATTCCCTCTTGTCGTAAAAACAAAAGCGATTTTATGGTTACAACGCAATATTACGCTAAGAAAGGAAGAAATAGTGAAACACGATTTACAGTTATCACAGGGAACCAAACGTAAAAGGTTAGTTACTTATTGTTGGCTCTAATACACACTCGTTTTCGTGATCTGAGAAGCGTCCCCACATCTCCAAGGCTTAGAGAATGTGCTGTCATATTATTTATCGTTTTTTTTATCTTTAACGGCTGAGGGCTGTATAGTTAAAGAATCATCTTTAGCATACCTTCTTTTAAGTATTTTCTTCGTACCAAAAATATTCAAGCTTCAATTTTTTCTAAGCAGGACGATCACTCACACGGGCGCAGAAGTTCCAACTTTTGTTTTCAAACGACGTTGCATGAAATGTTTTGAGTTATAATGCCGGCAATCATACGTGTAATATATACTCTTGGATATTCGTTTCACTCCAGGTTAGCAGCTAGAAATAATTGATGAAACCCTGCTTCTTCGGCTAATATACATGAACCAATTTCTCATGTTAGACAGACTTCCCACCTCTAAGCCGCGACACACTCAATAGGAGTTTGATTGTTTTCAATTTAATCAAGCATTATTATTTTCGTTAAACTGTCAAATGAGATGAGCAAACATTTCAAACCTGCGCTTTACTTCTATGGTTTTGTATACTCTAATATTTCAAGCGACCTAGATTATCTCTATTCCAGAAAAACAATGTTTGTTTTTTCTTTAGTTGGTAGCCTCGAATGTAACGTTGCATTTTGAGCTCTCGAAAAATCAAAGAGATTTTAAATATACCTTTGTCGCACCAAAACGCTCATCGCCCACAGTTACTCACACTCTATACGTTTTTCCACAAGAGCACAGGCATTGCTTAGAACATAAATGCTCTCTGGTTGAGCGTTTTACCCTACCGACCTTCTGCTTTTCTGTTTTTCTGTGATGCCACTGCTCTTGAGCATGCTCTAAACGACTGAACATGCTTAAAGCTGTCTCTTTGATTATGTATCTCTTTCCTTACCTTACCTGTGCTGCTCACCTTAGGATCGGACATGAGACTGCGGTTATAGTATTGCGCTACAAATGGTTCATATTCCGAGTAGGAGTCGGCGCGGCCACGCCCTAAGGCCCCTTTAAACTCCGACGTCAGGCGTCGCAGAGGTGGTGCAGCGCACACAGATTGGCCGTCAATGTCGAGATCCTGCTCGCCGACCAATGAAATGCGCACCTTTGCGCTACGCTGCACTCTCCCAACGTCGAAGGAGGACGAAGCCGTCAGTTTCCTCGGGCGTAACAAATACGTACGCGAGAGTGCGCGTAGGCATCAAGCTTCCCCTGTCGCCAGATTACTACCTTGTGGCCAGTAGGCACATTACACACTTCTTTTTAAACAGAAAAAAAAACATTTTATTTAAGAAACAACAATTTCTTTAATTCGATTTTTACATTAAACAAAACAGAATTTGAACAAACTATATTATTCGCCTGTAGTACGTTTTTATTCCATTTGATATTTTCATAACATTTCACTAAGCTTGTCACTTTTTTACCATATTACTTTCATTTTAACTGATGATAGCTATACTTCTAAAATTATGTGACGTAATTGCTGTCCTAATTATTGTGGTTTTAAGGGTTGTTCTAAACGATAGAACTGTATTTTTTTTATTTTCCGTCTCAAAAGACGTTAAGTCTGAAATACCAACAATTCGTGTGATATAACGCTAATGTAAAGAATGAGTAACAGGATGTAGTTGAGCTTGTTGATGCATAATACTAGTATAAAAGATGCAGGGAAATACGTAGTAAATGCCAAGTAGTTTTAAAATTTCATAATCTATAGCAATTCTATACTACCTCAAAATATAACTTGGGCGAATATTATTTTATTGTATTTTTCACGTCGCAAAAAAAAAAAAAAAAATCTCTACTGAAAAGTCGACTTTTGGGGAGGAAAAACTTTGCAATAATGTTGACGGTGAGATATATTTTGCTGTTTTTTGTGTAAAAAACAACGAATTCCTTAATAGTACTCATGCCAGTCGACACTGAGTCCTGAATATGCCTTGCTAGATATTTTAAGACCTTTTCGGTTTTAACAACAACACAGACATAAAGTCCAAATATGTACTTCCAACCAAAAGTTTGAAAGGCAACCCGACGTTTCAAAACCAACTCGGTTTCTTCTTCAGGGGTGACTGAAGGCACGCGGACACAGCAGCAGCACCTAACCTCTTCGTCTTCAAACAAGAAAACAAGAAAAGAAAGAAAAGAGAACAGAAAAATAAATTTAAAAAGGAGAAATTAGTTACAATTGAAAACGAGCGTGTTGGTTAATGGATGCGAACTTGAAAGTATAAAACAGCGAGGACGAGGACGGGAACAGGACATCTTTCATTTAGCAACAACATCCCATTGTTGTTGCTAAATGAAAGATGTCCTGTTCCCGTCCTCGTCCTCGCTGTTTTATACTTTCAAGTTCGCATGAGAGAGAAATTAGGAAGTTGAAAAAATTGTAAAATACCTTTTAATTATGGAGATGGTCGTCTCTTCAGCTTTTCCGTCAGGTCACGGAGGCCACCCGCGCACACAGAGGGCAAAGCGCCCAGGGACCTGTTGAGGTTTCTGGCGTGTGCTGGATTTGCCACGACTCCAAAAAAGTCTCCTTCGAAAACTTGGGCTCTGTGTCCACCCCGTGCGCGTTCGTGAAGTCAGTGCAATGGTCTAGCGACTCTAGGGTATCGCATGTTCGGCGATGGTGCTGCGCGAACGCGCACGTGGTGGACACGGAGCCCAATTTTCGAAGGAGACTTTTTTGGAGTCGTGGCAAATCCAGCACACGCCAGAAAACCTCAACAGGTCCCTGGGCGCTTTGCCCTCTGTGTACGCGGATGGCCTCCGTGACCTGACGGAAAAGCTGAAGAGACGACCATCTCCATAATTAAAAAGGTATTTTACAATTTTTCAACTTCCTAATTTCTCCTTTTTAAATTTATTTTTCTGTTCTCTTTTCTTTCTTTTCTTTTCTTGTTTATAGACGAAGAGGTTAGGAGCTGCTGCTGTGTCCGCGTGCCTTCAGTCACCCCTGAAGAAGAAACCGAGTTGGTTTTGAAACGTCGGGTTGCCATTCAAACTTTAATTGGAGATACATTTTCGGACTTTAACTCTCACCCAACCAGGCAGATTTCTGCCGAATATGTTTACTTTTAACAGAGACATGAATTAAAATTAACTGTTGGGCTTGTTGGTTAAATACCTTAATTACAAAAGCGCAAAAAACAAGGGCAGAACAAAGAATGAACAGGACAAGCGCTTGTCCTGTTCAATCTTTGTTCTGTCCTCATCCTTTGCACATTTGTAATTAAAAGACATGGAACCGCAGAGACCAAATGTAGAAATGGTCTATTTGAGTAGAAGTAAGTAAAACGTTAATACGACAAAAGAAATTCACGTTATACATACCTTCCTTTTTCGTCGGGGCCTCTCTACCAACAAATCGAATGTCAAGATGCAGGCTGTCAGCAAGAAACGGGCGTGTTTGATACCACTTCATATTGTGACACTGATAAGGTTCAGGGGTGAGGATTTTTTAAAACTTGAATACCAGATGTTGTTATTGGGTCATTCCATATCAAACGTCCCAGACGTTGCGCTCGACGACCACCGATTTCTAAAAAAAAAGAAACAAGAAAAATAAAAGGGCCTTTTGCCGCAATGTACGTAGTCATTCACTGAAATATTTTTGACGAAAAAAATTGTTTTGATGACGAGAGCGCAGTTTTAATTTTTAAAAACAGTGTGAAACTAGGCATCACTCAATAATTGATGACAAATCTGTTTTTTTTATGAAACATCCAACAATATATTTGTCTTATATGTGCATGGCTTTCGACTTACAATGTGGTTGGGGATGTGCAATATTGTTTAATTTAAATACTTTTGAAGAACACCAATTTCTTGGAAATTTTAATATTTTGTTATTTTATCAAAATATATAATTTCTCGCGGGACTTAAGTTAACTTTTTACCGGCTTCTCTGTAGCTATATAATCTATAAAAACTGTTTAAAACTGCTCAATTAAATATCTTGCAGTAAAAAAAAAACCTGAAGTTGCAAAAAAGTGCGTTGTGACGCATAAGCAGCCGTTTATTTCACCCTGAGGTGGTTCAGGTAAAAATACAAAGTATGGTGGGTTTGGAAAAACAATTGATTGTCTTTTGATTCTCAAAGTTCAATCAATGCAATTTTAGTTGAAAGCGAGAAAACAATTTTTGAATTTCAATTCTCGCACCTCAACCCGGCGTCGCTTTTTAACGCCTCTTCGCTTCACAACACGCCACCTGCGACGATAGCTGACACGATTAGGTCCAAAGAAATAACGGAGCTTGCTGCCGCTTCCCCTCGTTTGTCTTTCCGGCTGCAAGAAAAGAAACGGCGGGCATCGTGTAGCCATAGCAGGCCCGTTGGGCCCTTTCTGCCCGACGGCTGCCCCTCAAACGCCGAAACGTGACGCCAAAAGTGACGGGCGGCATCAGGCGACGTGGACTTCTCCCTAAATATATCTTACTTCTCCACCAGAAGGAAGATATATTTATAAAACAGTGGATTATTTTTGCCTAAAAACCACACAGTATTTGGATTGCTATGTAATAAGCATCATAAATATTGGCTTGAAGCAATTTAAAAAAGGAATATATGAGAATTTTAGCATTTTCGATCGTTTTGTTACAAACTATCTCGTTGCTGCAGGTGACTGTAAAAATTCTTACTGACAGCCCTGTAAATATACTGGACAAAAAGAAGGTTGCAGGCCAGACAACTTAATATTATGCAGAGAAACAATAAAATTTGTGCAAAATTGCGTTTTGCCGTTTCAAGAGCACGTCAATTATGCCTTGAGGTGACCCAAAGAAAAAAGCGAAACATGGTTTCTTTTTCAGAAGAGTTTATTGCCTTCTGTTCTTGAAGGGTTCAATAAAATAATTTTGTTCTAAAGAGGAAAAAAAAACATTTTGAAGTTGAGCTTTCCCGCCGCAACCTGGGGTCGTTCGTTGCACCTCTTCTCTGCACAGCACACCACCGTCGAGCGTGGCAATGCGTGCGACGGTGTCACGGTGTGCGCACGCAGGTAGACAGTAGGACCTCGAGTGGTCGGGTACATCTTGGTGGGAAGAAGCTTTTTTCCTCTCGTGTTGCTTTATGGATTTTCCTATTTCGACTGTTTTGTGTGGCGGTGTCCTCCTGTGGTCTTCCACTGTCTTGATATCAGCAGATGCTTAGCGCTGCCAGGTAAGAGCAGCCACTAGTAAGCTAGCTATTTCTTACGTACACATCGCAATTGCTTTCTATTGTCAACGTCAGGACACAATTTAAACAGCAACACAAGAGCCCCGTGAACGGGCAATGTCAAACGACGAGGCGATGTGGTGTTAACGAATGCGCGTCGTTGGAAGCTCACGCCTCGTTTGTGTTTAAATGGGCTTTGAAACGGCGAATTCTTGCGTCGCTGAATAGTTCCGCTTTTAACCGCAGTATGCGTGTCGATTAGATTTCGCGGCGATATTGTCGCGTTTCCTTTAGAAGTCCACGTCAGCTGATTCCGCCCGTTGATTAGGCATCGCGTTTCGGAGTGTGAGGAGCCGCCCTCGGATACAAAGGGCACAACGGGCCTGCTATGGCTAAGCTTCTGGCGGCACCTCCGATTATCAAAACGATGCCCGCCGTTTCTTCCCTTGCCGCCGGAAAGACGGACAAGGGGAAGTGGTAGAACATTTCGTTCTTTCTTTGGACCTAAACGTGTCAGCTATCGTCGCCGGCGGCGTGCTGTGCGGCGAAGAGGCGTAGAGAAGCGACGCCGGGTTGTGGTGCAAGAGTTCAACTTCAACAATTGTTTTCTCGCTTTAAATGGTAACTGCAAAGAAAAAAGTGTATTTTTAAACAGCCTAATTGGGACAACCATGTCACAATAATCTTCCGCGAAAAACAAATTTTTATAGCATTATTTACGCCACAGGACGTAATAGACCATTTGCTATATTACCCAAGCATCAAGGAGAATGCAGGGATTGGAGTTCCACGCGCCACACGCGCACGCCTTCCACGTATAAAATATTCGAAGTAAATAAACAAAATAAAGCGTTGACGAACGCACGTGCAAGATGCAATTTGTTTTAGGTATTTGCTTTAGAAAAGTTACTACTGCTGAGGCCAGCACGTGCAGCGCGTGGAACACCAATCCCTGCATTCTCCTTGATGCTTGGGTAATATAGCAATAGGTCTATTTAGTCGGAGTCACAACTTCTCCACATTTGAAACTCCCGCTCTTTCGACGCGTGCGGAGAGGCTGTTATACGTCACTCCGTGACGTATAACAGCCACTACGTGACGTATAATTACCAACTTTGTGGCGCGCGATTTAAAACGGACATGCTTGTCCCAATTAAGCTGTTTACAAATACACATTTTTTTCTTTGCAGTTACCCTTTAAGGAAAAATTTCTTTGATTTAACTTTCAGAGTCAAAAGACAATCGATTGTTCTTCCAAACCCACCATATTTTGTATTTTTACTTGGACTACCTCAGGGCAAAATAAACGGCTGCTTATGCGTCAAAACGCACTTTTTTTCAGGATTTTTTTTTACTGCGAGATGTTTAATTGCGTGGTTTTAAACATTTTTTATAGACTATATACCTACAGGGAAGCCGGTGAAAAGTTAATTTAAGTCCCGGGAGCAATTATATATTTTAATAAAATTACAAAAATGTTAAAATTTAAAAAGTAGGTTTTTAAAATTTATTTAAATTAAACAAAACTGCACAAGCCCAACCAGAATGCAAGTCGAAAGGCGAGCACATTTAAAAAAAACTATTTTTGGGTGTTTCATAAAAGAGCTGATTTTTCAACAATTATGGAGTGATACCTAGTTTAACGCTATTTTTAAAAGTTAAAACCGCGCTCACGCCATGAAAACATTTTTTTCGTCAAAACTTTTTTGGGCAAGGCTACGGACATTGCTGCAAAATACCATGAATCTTTTTTTAGAAATCAAAGGTGGTCGAGCGCAACGTCTGGGACGTTTGACATGGAATGACCTTACTTCATGTGTAACATACATTTTCTCAACGACAAACATGGCATATAGTTTATTTTAACTTTTCACACTTGTTTTCCAAGAGCATTCAAAAATATACTAATGCAGTGTGTGCATGTGAGCGTTACAGGCAGTGGGACATAATTAGGGGGGGGGGCAGTCGTTACTATAAGTGAAATAGTAAATAAGAATGTTTTAATACACGTTGTAAGTAATAACATATGGTTGGAAATAGAAGCTGCTTCAGCTTCCTTAAAAACCACTAAATCTATGTTTTTTGATGAAAAAACCACAAACTTTCTAAATAAGAGATTTTCAAATTCTTGAATAAATGTGAAGGAATATGAATGAATATAAACGAATGTGAATGAATAAATGTCAAAAAATGTATATATCTAATTGAATGTGAATCTGTATATCACAGATTTGCAGATTTTCTAAATTTGTGAATATTAGAAAGACCATAAGCGCGTGGTAAGCGCAGAGATGCGTTAAAGTTAGGAGTTGTGCAACAGGCGCAATGCTGGAGGTGCGGAAAGAAAGCTGGTGGTGCCAACATAAAAAATAATACTTTCGAGATTGAGGATGTTTTATAAGTCAACAATTTTAAGAGGTTCAGAACAGTCATCCAAATCTTAGTCACGTATTACGCATATAAAACACAGGAAATCATTTTGGGTCTGTGCGCCGCGAATATTTAAATAAGCATCGTAATCAGAAACTCATTGAAGACAAGTGGATTGATCAATGTAATTTTTCTGACATACAAATAATGGTAAACAATGACCAGATATAAAATTCTCCTGTGTCTTTTGTTGACGAATATGCGTATTAATATCGAAAGGTTCTTTCATACAGTATAATATATTTAGGATGTTCGATGTCATATAAATACATCATTAATGTACCGTATTTTCCGGGCTATAGTCCGCGGACCATACATGTTTAAAACTTCAAATTTTAGGCTGTGCGAACTATCTACGCGTGCGGCCTATAACAGAATTTTGTGTTTCAAGATCGTTCGTTATGAGGAGACGTGACGGATTTTGTGAGTGAAAGAGCATGTTACTGATGATTTCCGTATAATACGCGCCTCTTTGTGAGCTAAGAAAGCAGACATTTGTTAAGGTATGCCGTCTAGAAGATATTCGTGTCGACTATGCACCAGGGGCGGACTATGCACCGAGTGCGGTCTATGCACTGGCTGCGGACTATCTAAGCAAGAACTTTTACTTTCGACCCCAAATTTGGTCCTGCGGAGTATACACCAGGTGCGGACTATAGCCCGGAAAATACGGTATTCCGTTTCTTTTTTTGTATTAAATGCGCCTTTCAAGTTGTTATGGCCTCGAAGAAAGGCAAAAGTCAAATTCGAGCGCCTATTCTATTCGTTGCTGCGACTAGCCTGCCGCCGTCCCTGAAAGACGTAGCATGGCGGGAAGCAAACGTGACTGTCGTAGAACTGAAAACACCAAAACCAATCAATGTACACACGAGACTAATCTCCAATAAAAAGAAAGAAAACTCAAAATACAACGAGTGTAGCACACGTTAACATTCGCTTTCCGTGTGGGTGTTCTCACTCTTTCTCGGCTCGACCGGTTTCTCTTCTCTCTCGAGCTTTCCAATACCGGCCAAGTTGATCCGAGACGCCCGTCATTTCGCCAGCTTGCAGTTTGGGGCTGGGCATTTCGGGCGAACCCCGATTCCAACCTACACACCGAAAAAAACGCTGCTACGTAACGCCGCGCATTTCCGGTCGGGGAAGTGAGCGTAAAAGTCTCCATGCGGGCCGGGCATTGCTGCGTTGTTTTTGGAAGAACCCTTACTGAACCCTGCCTTCTTGTCAAAATGCCGCGAGTGGAGGAGCACCAAGATAGCCGTGAAAGGTGTCCACATATTTTGCTCGTGTTTCTGACCGTCAGATTGAATTATAATGTTCCAACATTAACGTGGGAAGCCGTCAAGCTGTTCGAACCAGCCGCGGGACACGTCCAGTGCATCGTTAAGATCAAACGACCATCTGCTCGTTTAAACTGTCGTCTGCGTTTTCAAGCTTTGCTGCTTGTTCAATGAACATTTGGGCAAGTTGGTATGAGTTCATCGCGAAAAACAGAGCGAAAGTGACAAGGACAAAAAGGGAGGACAACACGGGACAAGTTCTGACTAACAACTGATATTTTCTTGGAAAGCATCTGTGTCCACGCAGGCACAGGGCACACCGTGGATAGGGTCTACTCGAATGGGGAGGTGGGCCGTCTGGAGGCCGTGAGAGTGTCCCGATGTGCGAACACGCCGGTGAGGGCGCTGAGTGACAGAGCGCGGCCATCACACGGCTGGCAGGGGCCTGGCGGTTGCAGCAGATATGCTTTATTCGGTGAGAAATGGGTCGCATTCTTCGCTTGTCTTTCTCTGTTCGGTTGTCAGAAAGTATACGTTCCATCTTATCTCAAACCCACGTGAAAAACCGTGACTTGCGCGAGCGGCAGAAGCTTATACCCAAAGCGGAAATGCCGTTAGGGACCGGTCAGTTTCTTCGATAATTTCGGTTCTTTAATCTTGTTTATTTTTTGGCTCTTATAGAAGTATAATTAGCCTGCCTGACCTTACATAACATCATTAGGAAAGTGAATTTGAAGTAAATATGATATCCGATGCTTAAATATTTTTTTTCACTTTTACGTTAAAGCTATTTTACTTTTTTGAGGGGTAGCTTTACATTTTCAAAACGTTATATACCTAGTTTCCGACGTTAACATCTTTTTTGTATCGTGGATTAATGAAAGCGATCGTTTTCTTGACATCTGCATTCTCGCGCAAAGTTTATAGACCAGGAAATGTTTTAACTGATTTCACCTCGTGAGCATGCTTCATATAAATAAAAACACCAAGACTGGCAAGATAAATAGAGCAGCTTCAACTGCTCTCTTTATTGAAGAGCAATCACATTTGGAGAACTTTGTTTTCTCCGAAATGTCACAAAAGTCGCTATTCTTCTTTTTCTTCTTTTCTACCTTCTGTTGTGTCTCTTCTCCAGTCTCAGGTTTACAACATGTTCAACTTACACCAGCTCGCCTGCACTCGACTATTTTTCTTCTTACACTTCTTTTTCTCTACGTCAGTTTTCTTTTCACTTGGAACCAAACGATTCTATTCCGCGAACAGGGAGGCGTCGCTCGGTGTCCCAAACGAGGAGTGTTTCGCCTTGCATGGGCTCAAACTCACGTTTCACCCCGGCACAAAACCGCACCGCTCTGTTTTTTCTTCGCCGTATTTGACATCGCCGCGAGTCCCGTGTCCCTTCGGCACAGCTAGAAGACACGCAATATTGTATCGCTTCAGCCACAACGCAAAACAAGAAGAAATAGTCACACCAACGCCCCGAGCCAGCTTCGCTAAACGCTGCCTGAACGCCTCCGGCCCCGCTGTGACTGGCAGCGCAACCCAGACTTGGACGTAGTTCAACTACTCTTCTCAAACTACTGTAGTTTAACTACTTTTTCGAGTAACTTGGTAACTTTCAATTACAACTTGATTTGGGTAATCAGTAATTTAATTTAACTACTTTTCTTCAGGTAACTTCTACTCAAATTACTAACTACTTTCGAAATCTAGTGATAATTTTTCTCATCACGAAAGTTTGAGCGCAAAAATGAATAAGACGCCGGCAGATGAAGTGGCATTCCCGAACAAGCGGCCCCCTTGTTCGGGAAGGCGTCCTTGGGCCAAGGTGGCGACGAGCAGCCAAAACATAACACCGGCGCGCACGAACGCAGGAAGAGATGCTTAACGAGCCTTGGTCGGGTATTGACCTAATCCGGTAATGCACGCAGGCGCCGCGTTTCCAGCTGCAACAATGAAAGACGGAGACACTCCGAGGGTTGTTGTTGTTTTCGTGTTGTCTGTCTTTAGTGAGCTCTGACTCAAGCGGTAGGTTCCACGGGAGGTGCCACTGGAATGACCTTACAGCTGGGCGCCTGTTCCCATGGTCGCCTCGTCGTCAGCGCAAACGCCTTTGCAAAGCCGGACTCCCCCGCGCACAAACCCTGGCACGGATAATCCGTTCATGGGAGCACGTTCCCGCTTCCAGCTGCAACTGTACGAGCGACGATGCTTGTTCACGTAACCCTTCTCGTCCTTCCGACCTTCCATGCCTGGGTGACCTCCTCTTTGTTAAAAACGATTTACTTGTCAGGCGTGTCGGCGCGTCAGAATATTGTAGTCGCCGGCGAGGATTGCGAGTTAGCCTTGGGAGATCCTTTTGTTGGACCCGGCGTCAGCGGCGAAGTATACTTCGGTTCATCTTCTGTTAAACCAAAACAATTTTTTTTTTCAGTAGCGTAGCACTAGCACTACAACGGGACGCGCAGTGGTCCGGATGATCTCATCGTCGGGGGCGCGAGACTTAGAACCCTTGACGGTCTGGTGCACTCGGTCAGCGTACTCTCAGAACGTCGTCGGAATAAAGAGGGGCCAGTCATAACATAACACACCAAAGAGGGGCCACTCATAACGTCTGTTTAGCTTGGCTGGGGATGTCTTTAGAAGGAAAAGGGAAAAGTCTCCTACCAAGAACTTTGAAAGTCAATTGCTTCTGCAAGCGAATAAACTATTTTGGTGAAAACGCAAGCCATAAATAGACTGCATTTGTTTTAGGCTCGCAGGGTTTTACATTGATCAAAACTGCTGTCAATATTGCTACCACAAAAAAATAAAAAAATAACTTCGAAAATAATTTTAAAGTAACTCGCTACTTTTTACAGTAGTTAGTAGTTTACTCAATTACTATTACAAATGCGTAATTTCTACTTCTTACCCAATTACTTTTGGCGTCGATACCTCAGTAACTTAACTTAACTACCTTTTTGAGTAATTTGTACATGTCTGGCGCAACCCCACGCCTCTGTGGCAGAATGGGGCAACGCAAGACTCAACTCCTATGCAGAGGCCAAGGCGCCCGGCACACCTCCCAGTTCTAGCACACCCTAGAGTGGATTTTGCACGCCTTCGTTTCTCATTCCCTGTGCTAACCAAAATCCAGATATTGAATCTCACTGAGTTCGCTCACGCACGAGAATCTGTTTTTTTTTTTTATGTAGTACGCTTCTTTTTATTTTGCTACACGTTATGTTTTGGTGTTAAATTATCGCGGTGACGTTGAGAGAACCCGGTTCGCAAGCACAATCCTGACACCGCATCGCTAAAGGCGAGTACGTGCAGTCCCTTTAAGAGAGCTGTTGTGTTCTCCGAGTCGGATGTTCAAGCGTCGGCCCCATTTGCCCAATATGGGAGCGCCCCCCAGAGGAAAGGGATCAAGTATACCGTGCCTCTTACGCAGGTGACGAACTTGGCGTGCTGTTTGAAGCAGTTACGGTTCGTTCGCTGCTCTTTGCCTTCGTTTAGGTTCACCGCGGAGCATAATCGACTTAGTTCGTTGCGTGCCGAAAAAAACAAAAAAAAAACACGTTCACTCCGTGTCTAGATGCTACATTTTTAAGTCCATGTAACATGCGGTGAACAAATAAAATGACCGAAACCTTTTTCTTTTCCTGCTTCGAGATGAACAATTGAAGAAGAAAACGTATATTTCCATCAATCTGCATATTCAAAGCATGGCACATGGACTTAAAAACGTAGAGCCTAGACAAGGAGTGAGCGCGGTTTTTTATGCCCGCAACAAACGAAGCCGATTATGCTCCGTGGTGAACCTATACAAAGGCAAAGAGGAGCGAGGCGATCGCAACAGCTGCAACGTTAAGCACCGCATCAAGTTCCTCAGCGGCGTCCAAGGCACGGTCTACATGATCCATTTCTTCCGCGGGCGGTCCTCGATTGGGCAGACGGGCAATGCTTGATTGAACATCCTAGTCAGAGAACTCAACAGCTCCTTTAAAGCGACTCGCATTTAGCGACGCACTGTCGAGTTTGCGGGCGGAAACCGCGGTTCTCCAACACCACCGGATTGTTTCAACACCAAGAACAAACGTGTAGGGAAATGAAAGAAAAGTACTAAATAACGAAAACCAGACCATCGTGCGTAAGCCAACCTTCATTGACTCTAAGGAACAGTGGGATTCAATTTATGGATCTTGGTTACCACATGGATTGATAAACGAAGGATGAAGAAGTGCAAATTTCATGGTTCACCCTGTGATTGCAAGAACACACATACATTACAACAAACAATTTGTTGTTAGTCAAAGCTTGTCCTGTGTTATTCTCCCAGTCTGTCCTTGTCTCTTTTGCGCTGTTTGTCCCAATGCTTGTTCAAGCTGTGTTTTGCACTTTCAAGCTCGTCTGCTTGTTCAAACTGCAGTCTGCTGGTTAAATCGACAACGGCCCGTAGACCACATGTTGACGCAATAATTGCGCTAAGTGCGGGACTCAAAATATTTTAAATTTTAAGGTTGGTTGGGGTAAGTAGGCTCGGTATAAACAACATTTAGAAGGGAGCGTTGATCATTGTTACCGGTGGCCATCACCGACTTGTTATGCCTGATTCACCTGGTCCCATTCTGCTTGCAATTTTTAATATCAACGTCGATCATCGGTCCTATCGTCCACAGCTCTTTTGAACTCTGAGCGACCTCGCGACTGAAGATCACAAGCTAAATCTTATCATGTTAATTGGGCATTAGCGTCCACTTCTACGGCGTCGACGAGGAATGAATAGTAGCATGTGACATTATTCACGCGAAGGTTTGGGGGATAACGAGTTTTGATGCACTCAAATAGTCCTACATTGCTGAGAACACGTAGAATTAACAATTCCAGCGCAAAGAAGAGCACGGGGACTCACATCGACGCCGGAAAGCATCACATTTCAAAGGTTTGATGATGGTGGACCATGCGCTATTTGCCCCCACCTCATCGCGCATGCGCGGCACTTGTGGCGTCCGCTAGGGGTGATCATGTTTGTTTGTAAACATCAGTTGTATCAGAACACAAGGAACGCAAATATCAAACTTCGGGTAATGTCACGTTTATTTTCGAATTCAAAGGGGAGGGGCAGAGTATGTGTTAGCGATTTTGGTATATATTCGAGAACGGGCGCCAAAAAGGCATTTATTTACTCAAACAAAAATGCACTAAAGGGCTAGACACGAAAGCTTGTATGAAAGTTATATTGTACGAGTGCCTTTGATTTTTAATCCCACGAACCATTTCTTAGCGTATTTATTTAAACTAATTGTTTCTGGTCGGTTCAAGACGAACAAGGTATCAATGAACCTTGATAAAATTAGGTTTCATTCATCATTGAGCAAAAGGTGGGGATAATTGAAGGAAATAAAACTCGGGAGTTTACCTTAACACCAATGATGAGTATTGCACTAAACGTGCTCAGGAAAAAAGAATCGCTTTTAGGTAAGAATATTTTCGGAACTTGCAATACTGAGTGTTTTTTCATAGAGATCATGAACATGCTCAAATATAATCGAGAAAGTGGAAAATATTAAAACTCCGGCTAAAAGGTTCCCGATATGACTCAATTCTACTCGGGTAACTGACACGTGTCAGATAAGGTCAGTGTCCGGTATGCATTTTTTAAGAATATTTTCCTTGGTACATACACAAACCCCAGGACACTAAGGATCACCAACTTAATTTAATTGCTGCCCACCAAAGACAGAACCATACGTTCCGAACAGATATTTGTCGTAACCTTATTTGTACACACCTCCGAGGAAAAGTCGAGATTTTTTTTAGTTTCACCATCTATTAAAACTCTGTAAAAACGTCGTTGTATGGCTGCTTCTGCTTCACCTGTTTTGTTTTAAAATTTGCTTGGAAAAAAGCGTCGTTTAGATTGCGGTTGGGCCTTGCAGAGACCTCATTATTAGGTTAGGCCAGTTTTTCCCTGCACGGCACTGCACAATGCAGTACGGAGGCTGTGGGATACAGACATTGAGAGGCAAAACTCATCGGTAAACCCTTCGTTTTTCTTTACGATGTACCTCAGTGGGCGTCACGAGCCATTTCAGTCAATCGAACGCTGCTAGCTTTATCAGATCACTACGCGCCCCCGAATTGCTGCGCCCTCCCAAATGTGGTGCGACACTCACTCGGCTCTGGAGCGGCTCTAATGGCTTGAGCGTCTCCGCTGCGCTTTATCGTAAGGTGATTCAGGTTAAAAACAAAAACATATTTTCTCTCTCCTTCCTCTTTGTATTTTTTTCAATCGTTATTTATAAAAGGTATTTACGTAATTTTCATCCAGGGAGGTTTGCACCTCTCATGGTATTTATTTCTAAGAACATCCAACTAAACAAACAATGTTATATAAATCAAGCGGAAAGGTATGTGAGGCCAAGCTGGTAAATGATGTGAAAACAAACATATGAGAGCTTAAAGAGATATTCCAGCGATTTCTGAGCTAGCCCAGCTACTAGATGTTCTAAATACCCAGGCTTTACTATTTTGAGCGCTCTATATCGTATTTGAATATTGTGGAGGTGTTGACCAAATACCATAAGGAAGCGTTGCCACCCCGCCCTTCTCCCCCATCAAAATTTGACGCTCTTCTCAGGGATATGACGTCAGTAGCGTGCACGAGCAGGCAGTCGGAAAAAATCAATTGTAGCCATATTTAATTCAAATATAAAAATTTCTCGAAATCACCGGTGGGCACGTTCTACTGCCCAAACAGTACACCTACTGCCGCTGGCTTTTCTTTTTCAGTGTTGACAATAGAGACTTTTAGTAAATAAAATGTAGAACCAAACTTAAGCGGACACTGACAGGGTACTTATGCTCGCCAAGTTTTTCATTTGTACATTACATACGGGTGCCCAAATACCCAGAACACAATTTGCGGCTGGAAACGCGCTTTCTTTCCGCCTGAAAACGGCCGATCTAGAACTGGTCAGTTTGAGTCGCTCTCACTCTCTCCTGCGTGGTCACAGGCCGTTTTCTATAATTTAGACACAACCACCAACTATAATGAACGTCGTGGGTCATGGAAGGCACACACTAAATATTAAAAATAGAAACGAAATATGATACCTCTTCTTTGCGTTTTCTAAAAATCTGGAAATACGTTTAAGGAACATAAATTAAAAAAACCAGACAACGATGTGTCTTCCGCCATTTCTCTCCCTCCTTCATATTTCTTCTTCCTCCCCCATCCAGGTTCGGTTTCAATTGTGAGGAGTTCCGTTTTTTTTTTTTTACTTTATTGAAAATATACGTGGCGTTGAAGCAAAATATTGATTGGGTAGTCTTTTCACACCATAATGAATCGCCCGATAAAATAATAAAACAATAACTTTGGGGGCTATCTGTGCCTCTTCAAAGATTCAAAAACGTAGGAAAAATATTTTATATAATATTTGAGCTCTTGATCTAGGGAATGTGACTGGTATCTCGACACAACATAGTGCCCCTCTTTAACAACCTACCATACACGAATATATATATATATATATATATATATATATATATATATATATATATATACATATATATATATATATATATAGTGCCTGATTCTTTATTTTTTAACATATACTGCATATCATACTTTCTTTTTCTTATGAAGAGAGCCTATCTGCACTATAAATGGGGCAGCAGCGGCAGCGGCTGAAGCTACGAACTTGTCGGTGCAGCCTTCGCTGAAATCACTAGCTCAGAAGCTCTGTGCTACCCGGCGGGATTAACCGGTACCGAAGGCTCCGGGACAACACCGTCTTCTGCGATTGGTCTGCGCTCCGTCGACGACCAATGGCAGCAGACGGCTTTGCCCGGTCCCTTGGTCCCGCTTGTTCCCGCCGTGGAGCACAGGGCCTCAAGTTAGATGAGAACGATAAGAGTTCAACATATCTCTAAAAAACTATATTACGATATCATAGAAAGAAAACAGAGGAGGAACTGGATACGTGCGAATTGTTTGAAGCCCGACCTGATCCAAAGAGACAGTGTGATTAATTCTTAATTAGAACTTTTTTTTAACGGGCGAGAGGTAGATGAGTGCCGTATTCAGCATGCATTTATCAGGCTAGGCTCGTGTTAGATCAGGAAATAATCGTCATAATTTTTTTATGATTAAGTAAAGCCTGTCAATCCATTTTTTTAATTGTTGTTTTTAGGGGTCTTTCTGAAATTGCAGAATTGACGGTTTTACGGAAAGTGCGATCGGAAAGTTACGGAAAGTTTGACGGAAAGTGCGATCGTTTTTTATATATCTTAGTTGTTCAAATTTACGTTTTTTAGCCCGTGTTACAATGGGCACGCAGAATGTGCGCTGGCAGCCCTGCCCACAATGACGTTTTGAAAAATTACGCAGCCGTTATAGTGCCGTGGTCAATTGTGTTGTTGGCGGACACATCAAAGACAGGCGTCCGAGGTAGAAGAGACATTATAAAACGTCTCCGACACCCTTCCAAGCATCAGTATGGCTTGGAGCCCTCTTTTGGGCACACATTCTAAATTGAGAAAAACGTGAAAATTGTTGAATTAATATCTACAAAAAACTTAAATTTTCGTAAATTATTATACTTGGTCGGGCCTCTAATAGTAATTGCTGTCAATACTCCAATCGCAACATGAGCCCTAAAGCAATAACTAAATAGTTGTATCTTATATATTAATTAAATATCAAAAACGTCAATGAGGATTATCCCTCTATCTAATCTCCGCCGAGACTAATAAATACACGGCGTAGACGGTACTCATCTACCTCTCACCCAACATTTTTATTTAAATCGTATCGAATTATAATCGAACACCGTGTATAAAAATACATCTTCAATGAGGCAGAGGTTGGTGTACTTGGTTCCCGTTCCACCGTGTGAGTAGTGCATATTGTGTTTGCCTTTAATCAGCTTTTAATAATCACTCTAGTTGTATTGACCCGTACCGATGCTTTCTTTGAAATTCAAAGCACACACTTCAGCGACTGCTTCCGATTTCGCAAACACTACACTGGGCACGATGATATGTCGTAAACAATTTGCCAAATTCTAGGGTCTCCGGGATGCCACAGCCTATGCTTTAGGAAATATATTTGTCCAGCCTATAAACGATAATTATTCGCATATCTTGTTCAAAGATAGTGAATAAATTCATAAATTCAACGCATGTTCTAGGAATTGTTAGATATTCTAACAGCCTCCATCTTTAGGAGTGCTCGGTCGTGAAAAAGTGAACTACACTCAAAGCAGACACACGAGATCTAATAAAACTTTTCGGACTGACAAGTCTTTTCCCCTAAACATTCATTTTCCGAACATACTTTATTTAACGGCGTAGACTAAGAGAAACAATTTACATTACAGGAGTTATCTTGGAGCTACTAGAGTAATGAGGAAATTTACCTATATCGGTCGTTTTCTATAGCGCTTCGAATCCTTAATCTTTGATGAGTAACTTGACATATGCAAAATCTTTTTGTGTTCTCCTTCAATTCATATATCAAGCAGATTTGGCCATCAGGTTCAATGTATTTTAGACTTCCATGAGATGATTAAGTTTCCTTTGACTGATATATGAATTCAGAAACAATCTATGCTAAAAACGATTAGTCCGTTCTGGAAGTAGGTCAAAGCAAATCAAATTGGAGGTTGTAAATGCTTATGAGTAAAACGACCCGCTGACCTGGCAGCACTGCGAGTTCAGCGCTGCGGAAGAAGAATTTGGGATGTGCAGGACTGGAACCAACCATGTCGAAAAAAACCCGAGACTGGGACAATAGGGACGGACAAACACAAAGTCTCAAATTTAGGCTTTGTGCTTGTCCGTCCCTTATTGTCCCAGTCTCGGGATTTTTGTTTTTTGAATGTTTAACAATTACCAGCTTGTTTGCGCCCTTACCTTTTGTTAACCAACCATGGTTGCCCTAGGCGCAGTAAGCAGAAACGATTAGGAAATCGCACGCGTGTGCCTGTCCTTCAACAAGCGTACAGAGGCGTACAGACGATTTTCGAATGCGAGCCACTGTCTTAGGTAATCTCGCACGCTCACGCACTGATTGAATCGAGATACAAAAGGTCTCTCAGCAATATTGTAACACGTTTAGACTTTACTGACTATAATTGAGGTTTGGGAGCAAAACGAGCTAAGCAAAGGACACATCGGTATATTTTTTTTCTAAATTTCTTATAAACAATATTCCTATAACTTGCACATTAGTTAAGTGTATTTGAAAAATGGCGCGTTCTGTTGCTCGCTTCACTCTCCGTTCGCGCTTGCGTCTATTCAGCCCACACTTCATTGCCAGCACAGCAGACGGGACTGGATCGTGCGGAAGGCGCTGCGTGCTTCCGCTATGCGGAGGGCAAGTTCGTCTGCTTCTCGCGCAGGGGGTAGCGGTGACGTCAGAACGCCGAGCCCTGATTGGCTGATCGCGACCCCTATCTGAGCGTCGTCTGCTCCTTTGCAACGTCGTCTGCTCGCAACGTCCCGTCCGTATCTGTCTTACCTTTCCGGCGACTTTCGAAAGTGCAGAGGCCAGATTCACGAAACGATCTTACGCCAAAAATGTGCGTAAGACAAAACGTAAAAACAAATTCGTATTCACGAAACAAAATTTTCGTAAGTTTTGCGCAGGTTACGAAGAAATCCTACGACAGCTCCGAAGCTGTCTTACGCACTTCTTACGATCAAATCAGCATGGCCGACAGCGTCGTGGTCGCGACGACCAACGGACGTTTATTTTTCTACGTGCGCTTCTCACGCGTCCCGACTTCAAGCAGCAAGAAAAAAGTAAAAAGTACTTGAAACAGACCACGACGAACAAGAACGCTGGATCCACAAACACTCGGGAAAAGCTCCAACGGCCACGATTCCACCGACACCGACCAAGAGAGCTCGGCAGATAGGCCTAGCAGCCACTCCGACTCGGCGACCGTCTGCCCACGACCGGCTGGCGTGCTGAATGGAATATGCCCGCGCGACCCTTGTGAACCCTTCCCGTATTATACTTTGATCGCTGACCTCAATTTTAGATTAAGAGGTCAATCTCTTCCTCTTGTCATCTCCTTGTTTTCCGAGGCAACGGTGACTCTCGCCGGTGAAAAAGCGGTGAATCTCCGACAGACGCAGGAAAGGTAAAGCAGCCATCGCTTTGACTAGCAGACGTAAAGCAGACGACGTTAAGTGCGCCAACCCGCCGACGCCGTTACAGAGTGAGGAGTCTCGCCGCACAAGAAAGGAGGGAAAAAGCATTTGGGAGGGAACTTGAGGACACTAACACGCTCACTCTCGGTTCTTAACAAACAAACCTCGGCGCCTCGGGACACCTCGCCAGTGAGTCCTTTGACTTCCCTCCTTGATGCGCGTCTGCTAGTTGTTAGACAAAAACAACGTACCGCTCGAGTTATTTCGTCTGCCCTCTCTGAAAGGCGAAGTCGAGCTCGCTCGTAAAGACCTGCACTTCCGAAAGTCGCAGGAAAGGTAAGACAGACGCAGACGACGTTGCAAAGGAGCAGACGACGCTCAGCTAGGGGGTCGCGATCAGCCAATCAGGGCTCGGCGTTCTGACGTCACCGCTACTTCCTTTCTCATGCGCAGAAGACGAAAATGAGCCCACTTGCGAGGCGTATTCGGGCGGAATTTGCAATAACTGGAAGGCGTCCAGAGCTGCACCAGTCAGCCTTCAATTTTCTGTATCAAAATGAGTGGGATTTTATTGAAACGTGCTGATGAGTGACGTCACGGGATGATTCAGTGTATTTTGCTATCGGAGGTTGTTTGCTTCAGCTGTTTTTTAAATAAATGATCAGTTGAGAGAAACCGCTCGTCCTCTTCGCCTTCCTCTTTTGGCCTGACCTTTGTTCGCGCTTTTAATTTTATAAGTTCAAAATAAGTACGTAGCAAAAATGGCTCATTTTAGCTATTAAAAGCCAAAAAAATTTTTTTTTCAATATTTCGTGGCAGTTGTTGGCTTTTTCCTCAGAACATGGGGCTGGAGTATCATCCTGCCAAAAAACAAAAAACAGAACACATAACTTGCCGTTCCCCTGAAATAAAAAAATTAATAAAAAGTAGCACAAATTGTTACTTTAATGCCGTTGACGAATGGGCTAGGTGGTAGTTCATTTTAACTGGTAATGAACAGCGCAGGGACACGAACAGTGTAGAAGACGGAATAAAAACACGGCGCTGACTTACAACTGAGCTCAAATGAATATGAGAAGTATAAATACAGCATTTGTCCGAACCAATAGCCAAGAAAGAAAACAACACTTATCTGTGGTTCTGTTCAGCCTACGAGGCTCATAGAGGTCCACTTTTTAGTCTGAATATCTGCGCTGTTCAGTTTTTATATAATGACTTACTGCTCAAGAATAGAATGTCGGGAAAAAACAATTTTATTGGGTAATTATCAAAATGAACGAGAAAAACGAGCAGGTACAACAGACGTAACAATAAAATATGAAATGTACCTTTTGAACGCACAAATTGCGGAACTCAATCGCATATTTACAGACCGCCACTTTCGCTCAATTTATATAACGATTAGACAGCAAATTGTTCCGTTTGGTACTCCGCTCTGCCTTATACAGTTTTGTTTTGTTTCAGCGTATTATTGGTTCAATGTATGTTGGTTGCTGAACAAATTGCGTGTTTTATTTTTGTTTATTATTGTTTGACATTGCTGTTGCTGAGCTGTAGGCGACACAGGCCCAGTAAAGCCGCACTCCAGCGGCTATTTTTGTGCTCCGACACCATCATTGTACGACATGGTGTCGAATAAACCTGATTTGATATCATTTCATTTAAAGAAGGACGACACGTGTCCCTAGCGCCATCTGTGCGCACTTTTGCTTTCCGATCTACAAAGAAACGTGCTCTGATTTTTCGACAAGGAAGAGGTCTAACACATTCTGAGCCCGCTTGTCCGATTGCACGCGCATCTCTAATCTTACGCGTGAGCTTATCCTTTTGTTTTCTGATGATCTTTCACATCCGCGGTCGCGCACCAAGATGCCCCGAGTCGAGCTTTCTCTACGAGCGTTTGCTCACGAGTAAAGGGCGATTCACAAACTTGCGTCGAGTTCCACCGAGTGGGACTTCAGCCGCTTTTTAAGCCTCTTACGACCGTTCCGCGCAGTAGCAATGGCGGTTGTAGAGCGGCTGAAAACTCCGCTTGCGCATAGCAATCTGTAAACGAGAGTTGCACGGAGTCTGTCCGATGTCAGTTGCATCAATTGGTCGGACTCGGGCAAGTGTGTGAAGCAGCCTGAACGCGGAACAGTTTGGAACTGCACGCAGATCGGCGCCGTTCCCAGTCGGCCAAATAGGCCAGCATGCATCCGGCCGATCTGCGTCCGCCGCACAGTCGGCTGCGGTTGACCTCGACATGGCCGTGTCGCCACCGGACGGTCCTTTGTTGTCGCCACATGGCGGCGGGCCGCTGAGGAGACGACGCTTTCGAGTCGACAAGGCGAGTCGCGGGGACGCGACACAACGCTCGAGGGAGTCTCGGCGGCGATGGGCAGCGGAGATATGGCCGCACCGCATCGGAAGAAGGCAATACCAGCTAAAGGCTGTTACCGAGCACTATTGTTAAAAATCAAAAGCGCAAACACCAAGAAAAGAAGAGGAACAGGACAGCTCTGTCCTTTCCCTCTTCTTTTTTTTTAGATCTCGAACTGTCCCTTGAAGACTCAGACACGTGTTGGACCTACTCGCCACGATTCAAAAGAAGTCTCCTATTTTTTATTCTGCCCACTCAAAGATAATCAAAAAAGGAATAGTACAAAGTTGCTTCAAAGCAGCCCTGCAAAAGTCCTGTGAACACACGGCCAAGTGTAGTTTCGAATCACAAGTGGAAAGACTGCAGGATTCCGGATACACTTATTCATTAATGTTTGATGTATCAGAAAGCCTGACAACACCCAAGGGAAGAGGAAAACGAAATTGTGAGACGAAAACACGGTCGGCTACGATACCCCACATCCACAACATATCTCACAACTTGAAAATAATGGTCTCAAACTACGAAGTACCTGTGGTATTATCGGCACCGAACAAACTAAAAAAATGTGTCCCAAGGTTAATTCGCTAAATGAAAATAATAAACAATACACGTAGATCATACACATAAGTACGTCACCTGCAACACCAATGTAGTGTATGAAATTCCGTTCACATGTGGGAAAGTGTACGTTGGACAATCTGGCCGCTGTGTGAATGTGAGACTTCGAGAGCGTCACCTTTCTCTTAAATCATCACCATCAGGGCATCTCGCCTTACACGTCCGGGACTGCCACTGCGCACCTATATTCCAACAGACGAAAATACTCAAGCGTAACCATAAAAAGAGATCCGGGGAACTCTATGAGGCAAAAACCATCTTGTATCAAGGGGAAGCTTGCATAAGCACATCATCAATAGCGTTGTCTGAGAAAGATATAAGGTACCTCAACCTTTTTTCTTAACCCGGGTCGCTTCAATGTTTTCTAACTTTATCTTTTACCTGGTTGCTTTTGTTTATATGTCTAAATTCTGTTTATCGTGCTCTTTTTCTCTCTTTTTCCTTGCTAGTGTAAAGGGGTGAAGTCACATTTAGTTTTAATTTCTTTAATGCATTTTTAATCTATAACATTAATTTTCCTCCTCTTTCTAACTTCGCATGTCCACTTTCTTCTTTCATGCCTTTCTCGGGGCATGCAATAAACACTCAGTTGGAGTAAGCGCTCTGTCCTGTCCCCTCTTCTTTTCTTGGTGTTTGCGCTTTTGATTTTTAACAATGTATAGCAAACTAGCCCAACAGTTAATTTTAATACCGAGCACTATTCGGGTGAAAAACAAAAAGTCATTTTAAGTGAATCACTAGACTGCAATAAAGCTTTTCAGAAAGTTGTCCATAGGTGGAGCATCTGTGATATACAAAGTTCGTCAGGTCTAAGTGTCATCTAGAAGATAAACACCAAACACAAAGGTTGGTTGTTCAACTCTACTCCGTCCCACCCTACGGTGGACTCGGGCCCAAAGGCTGGCAGACGGAGCCTCGGAAAAGCTGGCATCCGCATTACGAAACAAAGCGCGAGAGAAATTCCGATACGCAGAGTAGGAAGAGCACTAATCTTACGCATATGGTTTTCTGTTATGATAGCGCGCTATTTTATATTGGTCAATTAAAGGTACATGGCATTTAGTCGTATAAATATTGTTGACATATTTCATAAGCATTTCACCTGTTTAGAGAAGTTGGACGGCGCGCAGGCAACACTGACATCAATTCGTTTCGCCTTAGCCATAACAATCCAATCCAACTTTTGTGTACGTAAAATGCACCCGGACCCGCATCTCCTTTCCGCAAGCGGTCCGTGCTGCGGAGGCGAACATTATATCCGACTCATATTTATATCTTAATGGCCACTGGTTCTGATCCCGTGTTCTCTTCGCCCATCGCTTCCAGACGATCCCTACAGTAGTCTTCAGTAGTAGCAAGGGATCGATCCCGCGAGGGATCGATAAGCCGACGATAATTTCGCCTCCGCATGACGCGCCTTGGCGCACTGATGCGTACGACGGAGCATTACACCACGGGGTTTTTAACAGGCTCGTGATTGGACCTGTCGGTTATTATAGGTTATTAGGTTATAGGTTATTATTCCCTATAACCTAGTAGGGGTTATAATGCAACCTATACAATATAACGAGATATTACTTTGTTGGTGTTATAACTATAGCCTTCTTGTTAGTCAGCGTTGTGTATGTCCCCACTATCCTTTCTGTTTCCCTATTTTTGTTCTCGATGACACTTGTCCCTAACCTATACAAACTAGCTCAACCAAAGAGTGTATCAAATTTTGTGACTGTAGGCTACAGAAAACAAATAATGCAAAAAAAGGTATTCCTTTACACCGAAAGAAAAAACAATTTAATTCCTGGTTTCTCCGCTACTCACATATGGTAACACACACGCTCGACTTGGCTAAATTTGCTTTTGGGTTCTGAAAGAGGCTTTTTAGCTCGTTGTTCGAAGAGGCTCCAGCTGTGCGTAGCAGCGTCAATCCGACGGTCTGTGTATGTTTTCCTGCCTGCTCATAGAAATAAAAAATAATAAAAAATGCTGGCTTTCTTTTTTTTATTCAAAGCCTGTTTTTTATTTAGTTTCACCATGCTAAATACGTTAGCTAAAGCCATGTTTACTGAAGCTGGAGTTGCGCTTGGTTACTTAATTTATACGACTTTTTAGGCCTGATTAGCGCTCGAAACCACCATGTCTAACACCACGAGACAGACTTATCCTCCTGCTCCATCTAGAGCTCCTGTATAGGCTCCCTACAGGAGCCAGTGTTGCGCTTTCACGTGATGAGCCGGATCAAGTGCCGTGCAGAAAAGTAAACGTTGCGCGCGCCCGCCGAACGTTCCCCTGCTTTTGAGCCCGCCGCGCGCCTCGAACGCGCGGCGCTGCAATTCGCCGAACTCAGTCGCCATGCAGGAAAGAGGACGGAAAGACGACGCTACGGGGATGAACGCGCAACTCTGGCTCCCGTGGAGAGCCTCTACAGGAACTGTAGCTCCATCATCTCCGCATCAAACTTCCAGTTGGAGTGAGCGCTCTGTCCTGTCCCCTCTTCTTTTCCTTGGTGTTTGCGCTTTTGAATTTTCATACTATGTGTAGCCAGCTAGCCCAACAGTTAACTTTGATTCCGCAGCGCCGCCTAGCTGGTGTTCGAACCGCCGCACTGGCGTGCTGCAATCTTTGACAAGTGGCGACTTTCTAAGAGACGGCGACGCGGTGATTTCTTTACGGTCCCCGATTTGCCTGAAAAAATGAAGATCCATGGAATAGTACCCCATACATTAGGTGAAAATACTTTTTTCGTGCAGTTACTGCATTTACTGTCTTGGTCTTCACGCTGTTTTTGAAACTGAAAGGATCTACTGGCAGCAACGAAAAAGGACGCAGCGGAAGGCCGGGGTTCACTCTTTGGAGCGCAATTTTCGTTGCCCACTGATTCCGAGCAGTTTCATGGTGTCAAATGAATTCTTTGGAAGCTCGCTCCAGTGCCCACGCACCAGCACGGAACAAGTGCTTGGCATAGTGTATTTTGAGACCTCGGCTGGCAAGCCTGCCTTCCACTGACGTCATGGCATCGAAGATATATTCGAATGAAGGTTTTTTGCAAAATTTTATATTGCCAATTTCACATTAACTATTACGAACTACGCGACACTAAATATCGTACTAGAAAAGGTGAACGGCGCGGATTTATAGAATATAGGTAGTTGGAGTAGCCAGAAAAACCACGGGAGTTTAACGATGACACGCAGGCCTTGTCTTCGAGGTTCTATCGGACGGCGGCCGACTTCGCTCGCACCTTGACTCCCTTCGGCGCTATTCGGGCTCGCCCTGACGCTAGTGCATAAATCCTCGGAGACATCGCGAAATGAGAAAGGGAGGGCCTGGATCGAGCAAGAGGCCATTTGAATCTATTTTCTCGTTAGAATGTAGTCTCCGGCGCGAGAATTCCAAGGCTACGTGTTGGTAGGTAATGCACCGCGACTGTTTATTGGGCCGCCCTTCCATGTGGGGATTCAGATGCGAAATTATCTACTGAGAGATCAGCCGAGCCGAGCTTATTTTTTTGCCTTTTTGAATGACGTCAAATTTCGAAATCAGGCGTGTCTCACTTACTTGTACCGCGTGCAATCCTGCAGAACATGCTGCTCCTGCTTACTATTTTTGCGATTGCAGCTGTTCTTCGAGAGCATATTCTGGTCACCGACAGGATGACGAGATAAGCTCGCCTCCATTGCGAGCTTCCGAGCTGCGATAACGCTCGGGAGTTTCGTGATACTCGAGCGTGCAGGTGCAGCCGAAGCTCGGCGGAAGGAAACGAGCGTGTGCTAACCCTTCCAAATATCTTGGATTTCCAAAGCCCCACTAGAAAAGTCCAGATGCAAGGAGTTTGCGCTGGGGCATGAAAGTAGAGAGCGCTTCAATTTAGATCCTCAATTACTGACGTGCTTGCGTCGTACCGATCGCTTCACAGTTAACCCTCAGCACTCCTACCGAAGCAAAGTCAGCGTTTGCCTAAAATACTGCTAGGAATCTGTAGGGAGATATCTTGTCTTTTTTGAACTTAGCGAACAAAGTCAGATTAAATACGAGAACAGAATATTTGATGATGAATGATGTCTGGGTACTAAGATGACGCAGCCGAACCGATTTCTTTACACGAGTGCATGCGAACCATACTTGGTTGAGAGCGTGGATATCCCAACAATGGCTTTAGAAGCGAACAACTTGTTTTACGAAATATGTATATTATTTTGCGCGTTTGCAGCCAATTTCTTTAGTAGCGTGCTCTCATGAAGCGGGATATTTGCTTCTGTTGCTGTCGTAATATTACGAAAAAAAATATATATAAAGATGAGAAATAGTATTTTTTATGGTGAAATTTAATCAATAACCTATTTATAAAAAAGAAATCTACCGATGTCCGTTAGAATTCAGAAAAGAGTTTGAACAAGATCGGAGCAAATGGGGACAAAGGAGGCCTATACACTTCTCGGTCTAAGCCTCTGCCCAAACTCGCTCTGGGTTCCTGAACTGAAACGAGGAAGTAAGAGTTCGTATTCCAACCATCACCCGCCCGGAGCCTCTTCCGTGAGCTAATTCCGCTTGATTCTGGGCGCATCAATTTCATTCACGTTCGTCCAACGGAATCCTTCAAGGACCCGTTCCAACTGTGTGTCGCATTCTCGAGTACGGAACTGGTTTGACTGGCGGATTAGGTTGGGCACACCGGCGAGCCGTGCTCCGGATGGATAACCAGTGTACGGTTAGGCCGCCGCCACGTTGGCCTCTCGTCGACGAACAGGGACCACCATCTCCAACATTACCTAGCTAGATCAATACCTGCTTTGAAATAAAAGAAAAGTATAGGACCGTGGCGCATTGCGCCCTCTGTCGGAAGTTCTAAGCGAAACATTGCAGAATAACAATTTCATTCGCAAGAAGAAGGCATAAGATTTCCTTAAATACCTATAGGTCCATAGATGTTGCTTATGAAACTTTTGAAGTTAGATTTCATGGCTTTTTTCAGTATTTCTTGAAAACTTGCTAACCGACCGACGACACTGTGTTTCAATTTGGCATTTTCAGAGCACATTTTCGTCAATCAAAGCTGGTGTACCGCAGGGATCAGTTCTGAGCTCATTATTGTTCAGTATTTATGTTAATGACCTCCACAGCGCTGTGCCAGTTTTGTTTGTTCAATATAATGACGATACGGTTATTTTATCCAGTACTACCAATTATTTAGATGCAATCTGTTCTCTGCAATCTGCTGTGGTTAAAACTATGGAGTGGTTTGCAACTAATTTAATTTTTGTTAATTCTTCGAAAACGCAGCTCATTTGTTTTCATAACCCCTTGGAAAATCGTTAGGCCCGCCTGTCCTTTACTGCTACATGCGTCCAATTGTTTATCGTGTGCTTGTGAACCGGTAAAATATACATCAACTGTGAAATATCTTGGTATTTTTTCGACGATGACGTACATGCGAGCAGACACGCATGTACGTACAAAGGGATAAATACTCAACCTTGACCGGAAGTGTCTATAAAACAAAACAAAAAACTCGGCTTGTCATTGGTTGTTTTAGTTTTTGTAAATGGGCATTTATGCCCAGCGCTCAAACGCTTGCTTGGCATCGGCCGAAAGCGCGAATTTCAGTGGAAATCTGTGTGAGTTAAAAATAGGAAAATCTTCGCCAGAAAAAACTGAGAGTGCCCAGAGCACTTTGGAAAGGAGATGGTCTCGCCAAAATTTGCTATGGACTGATGTAAGCTAGTGTCACACTACTTGGCAAAGCGGTATCAGGACTTTATTTCGCCATCATACGTAATGCGATGTTGAGAAACTAGGAACAGTCTATCAATATTTCATCTCAGTGTTCGTTCTTTCAAAAATAAAATGAATGCATTACACGCATTATTTTCTCATTTTGTATTCCAGTGTGACGCTTTTCTGTTAATTGAAACATGGTATCATGATGACAATCACATGTGTGTTTTAAAATGGTATCACAATTTTTATTTAAATCGGTATCAGAAACGCGGGGGAGGTATTTATATTTACGTTCGTAAAGACATCCGGTGTGAACTTATAGATACGTATACTGATCTGACGGATGGCTTCGAAATACTAACATTGAGAAGTGACAATAAAATTTTCCTTATAGTATATACGTCTTCATGTGCCGACATGTCGTGTGCCGACGGGAGGAGACAGAGAGGCGACGCAGTATTGGACGAAACAACCCCCGTATTTCTCGCTTGTCCGGGTACAGTCAGATAAGGGCGAGCGCCTCCCAGCATGCGTGAGCAGGCCCGATATCGCAGCATCACAGTATGAGATCTAGTCAGCATGACGCATGACACCACAATACCTACACTCGACGGTAACTAATACACAAAAATTCAAGAATTTTTTTTTTAATTCTGCTTTTATGGTGCATATTTATATTGACGAAATTCAAACAATCACTATTGAAGGCTAGCCAAGTTTTAAAAAATCCTGTATTGACTACGGTGTTCGAGTAATTCATTGTCAAATTTTGTTCTGGAAATCCGAAACATTGTGAAACCAAACGCGCGAGTCCTGCCGGAAGGACAACCTTCGTTTGACGCAGGAGGGTCCCCTGTTAATGGTGAAATGTACGTCACTATTTTGTGGCACAGCTTGCCGGCCCTGATTGCAGTTGGTGTTCCGTTGTTGGAGAAACAAAAATAATTAGCCATCTTATCGGTCGTGACTAGTTTCTTTGCTTTGCGCCGTGATATCCCTGAAGAACGTTTGAATTGTGGGTGCCAGTCAGTGATATCACGCAGCCAGTTTGTCCGACCAGAGTCTCCTTATAGGCTTACATAGAAGGCTCTGGGCCGACATATGGCCTCGGCTGTCTCAGGACAACCTTCCAATATTGGTGACGAGGTGAGCTGAAAAAGACGTGACGTCACGATTAGTGGCTGTAGTTTTTGTAACGCCAGAGGTTTCATCGACTGACGAAACAAAAATGCGCGTATCAAAATCTGAGCTTCTCCAATTATTTTCCTGGTGAAATCTGAGCAGTTTTGTTTGAAAATGTACCTGCGTCATTGAAGGTATGTAAACTTGAGCATGCGTGAAGAACTGCGGTCGCTATTTCTATGCTGGAAGGGCCCTTTAAGGTGTGCGTTGCACGCCGTACTCAAGCTAGAGCGTACGCTGGTCCTGCTTCATGTTCCCGGGCATTTTTCGCGCGCATTCGCAGTTGCGCCGGCGAATCGTTCAATGATAAACCGTTCGCCACGAAACGACTCGCTAAAACTCTCCGATGCTTTTAAAAGTCATACTTTGACGCGTTCAGCTTATCCCACAGTAGAGAGCTGTAATGGTGAAGGGTTTATTTTGGTCAGTTGATTCGACTGCCACTGTCAGGATGGCACTGTTAGGCGCCGTTCACACACATGCAACCGAATACGACTGAGAGAGACAGGACCGTTTTTTAATCGTCTTGTGACGGCGTAGGACCTGCTCCGCAACAGCGCATCGGGTCTGCCGCCCTCGCAAGAGGCTTAAAATCGGTCTTGCCTTTCTCGGTCGTACTTGGTTGCAAGTGCGTGAACGGCCTTTTATGATGACAATGCAGTTGATGCGAATGTGCGATCAAGCTGGACAAGCTGGAGAATTAATCATCGAGGTGCATTAAACTCGTTTGCTCTACTGACGTCTAACTCCTGATTAGCTCAGTTGGTAGAGCGCTCCACTGGAAACGGAGAGGTCCCTGGTTCGATAACAGGACCATGCGGATTTTTCCGGTCGGGCACCAGTCACCTAGCTGTTTTTTGAGATTTGTGTTTGTCCTTTGTCCCCTTGTTCCTCTTCTCCGGAGGTTTTTATCGACGCTTTTATTTGCGTCAGAGCTCTTTAGTTATTCGTCGTGATTTGTTTTATTGATTAGTTGTTTCCTTCATTAGAGAACTACTGGCTACTCTCACCTAAGCTTATAAAGATGTCGGAGGACTCAGACGTTTCGACCTGCGTGAGTGGTGACGGCAATATTAATATCAACTCATTGAACAGCTTGGAGATTTACTGCCCCGTCGACAGATAAGGAATTACATGAGCAAGTTGTCTTCGGCGGAAAGTGGTTGGGCGTCGTGAAAGTTTAGTCATGGATCACTCAATGTACTGTGTTAGGCTCTACTCTCTTGAACATGATCATAGATGATATTTCCCAGTCTGTAAGTTGCATACCTATTTTGAACGCGGACGACCTCCCACATATGAAACCAAACCGGCACCATTCAGGCCACCAGCAACTTCCGGTGAACAAACAACATGTCAAAGAGTGGTCTAAGAAACATTTAGCAGTCCTGTGTCAATTCACAAGACAGCCACGGGAATAGCTCCGACATGTCGAGGCGAAGTCATCGTGCATCGGCGTCATAAACGCAACGTGGGGTGTGTAAAGAAAAGAGTTCCGACCAAAATAGTGGTCGACCTTTTGGTTTCGAACGCTTTTGAATTTTGTTTATTCCAGAGCGCGTGAAAGCGCGCCTACCGGAACAACCTCTTGATATTGACAGCGCTACGACGGCATTTTGTTATTGGAGATTTGTTTTCCAGAGAGCGCGATTGCAGTGGGCATCGGGAACTACAAAAATCCTAAGTGTAGACCTTTCCAATAAAGTGCGTGTGGCCGGTGCCATTTTGAGTGTTCGTGCGTATGGCGCGTGCTTTGCTCTCTTTTGGAGAGACGAACGCGCACGTGCTGTACTGTGAACATCGAACGCTGGACTATAATTTTGTAAACATTAACAAGGTCAATAGAGCGGCTTGTTAACGCCGTGGCGCAGCTGTGTGGTAACCCCTTTGCTGGCACGCAGAGCACCCCAGTTCGATTACCGCGGGCTGCGGGCAATCTTTTTCGAGGATTTGCCAACAATGACGACGGACAACCTACACTCTACTACGCCAACAGCAATTTCAACATCGAAAGTACAACGACACTTACAACCTCGACAATTACAACTTCAATAACGTAAGTCAGTTCCACTGGTGGGAAGAGCCTATAAAAGCTATCACTGCAAAACGAACTTTCCCTCAGCACGACCAAGTGTACTCCAAAGCGTGTTTCCTCCTCCGGGCAACATAATCTCGCAATCCGGGACTTCAACCTTGGCGGATTGAATGTCGCGCGAACCTCGGGCACCATGCTTGTCGGCCTCAGACTGAACTCCCGTGTGTTTGTGTGCTCACATCTCCGAAATATTTTCCGGGGCCCGACGCATGCTGGGACTCACCACTCGAGTACCAAGGGGAGCTGAGGCAACCACACTGCCGCAGCTGTACACTGCACTGGTACTCCCGCACCTCGCTAGCCGCACGTAGAAGCCTCCAGAATCCGGCTCTTGGACTACCGTTTCTTACACCCACCGAGGTTCCTCTTCCTCAGCAATTGCGCTCAAATAGAAGCTGAGATTTTCGGCTGCTGTTTGTCTAAACTGACCGACACCGGCACACCTTCCTTATCAGGGCTGTAGGAGCCGTATAAGTAGAAAGTTCGGTCATAAATTAATAAGAATTGGGCTAAAAAAGGGTTCATTGGCCAAAATGGTTTCAATGAGCTTGATGCATTGATCGTCAGCTTTTGTGACCAACGTACCGCCAGCCACGAATATTCTTCAAGCCGATGAAGTGAGCTTAACGTATATCTTCCAATCACAATCTGTAGGTAAAGACGTATTCAATTATTTCCTTTTACCACGCTAGACTTGAAGTTGGCGGCTCTTCGTAACTAAAAGGGCAACGCACGTGACGTTGTCGTCACTGCGACATGCAGACTGTCCTCAATCGTTCTTTTGATTGCTAAATAGAAACTTTTATTTGCATATGTACATATTTATACATTGGTGTTGTGGCACGCAGGCCACACCTAGAGAATCTTTACAAGCTTCCATTATCTAAAATGCGTTTTGGAACGCAAGAGTAGTCTATTGCCATTCACATTCATGAATCGTGAGTGCTACCTACGGAGGAACTTCTGTTCGCCCGGAGTCGAGAGTTCGTTTTCAAGGTGGTCTGCAACTCGCTCTCGCAATGTTCTAAGCATTGAAAAAAAAAAAAAAAGAAACGTGTTACGGCGTTGTCGCGCAGCTCGTCTGTTCCGGAACGTCCATAGCACTTGCCGGACTAGGGCTACCAAAAGTCTTGTAAAGCGGTTGCGCGTTGGGAGCTGCGCGTGGAAACACATGCTGTAGGTTCGCGACACCAAAACTTAAAAAGTGCGCGCGACAACACAAAAAGCAAGAACATTATCACTTGTATAAATAGATCTACAACTGGGGCACGTGTCGTTCGCGACTACCCCCCACGTGCAACGTTTCCTTTACAGGTAAAACGCCCCATCCAGACATCCATCCGACGTCGGCTGCTAGAACCGGCATATCTGACTTTGACATGTCCTCCCACAGCACTTGAGAACTTCGTGCAAGGTGCTGAGGGGACACCCCAGCAGCAGAAAGAGACTCACACATCTGCGACATAGGAGTCTCTTGAACACTCACGTCAGGCAATTCTTGAGTTACCGGTCGCTGCATCGCGACCACCAAAGCATAGTGTGGCATTGCACTCTCCGCCACAAAAAAACACCACAAAATTGCCAGGTCCACGGGGCACAAGAGTGCGGCGTAGGTGGCCTAACCAGTAAAGGGTAAGAGTTCGTCCTATATAATCTACGTTACTCAAGAGGTCCAGAACACACCTTAGGACTAGGAGCTGTGTAAATGCCTCTAGAAACTGTAGTCTCCAACCACAGCAAGTCTGCAGCAAGCGCACCGCTGGTCTGGCAAGTAGTCCCGTATTGTCATACCCCCCAAAAAGTGAATACCAGCATGGACATCTTTCGCACCGTTGCTGGGGGCGGAAGTGCAATCTTGGAAGCCTACAACAACTTCGCGCATATAGCAGATTTATAATACTAATAATATTAATAATCTCTATTTGTTTCAGGGGACCGGAACAAAAAGCTACAAAAAGACTTGGTATCAAAAAGGCCGTATCCCTAAAAAAAAGATCGAAGCTGCGAGTTTCACCTAATTTTCCGCTTGCCGGAAAACGTCTTGCCATGCAAGAGACGCTCACTCTCTTGAAGAAAAGGTGCACCCAGCACACGTAACATCGAAACAAAAGAGACCGCGTTTAGCGAGGCCGCCGGAATCGAGCCGAACCGGAGAGCCTGACTCTTTGAACGGTTGGGCCCCAGAAAGAGCGGAATAGCCCTAACAAATATTCTGCACGGGTAAAAACTGTCCGGATTGCGCAAAAATAACGATACGTCACCCGCATATGCAAAGACCGACACTGTGCTGAGTACAGGGGAAGGAAAACCGCGTACTCGTTCGCAGTTGTTAATTCTGCGTAGCAATGAATCTATGCTTGAAACAAACAAGGGGCGATGAGAGCCAACCTAGTTGCACACCCCGTTTGATGGGAAAAGGTGCAGTGATGCAACCGTTAAATAAAAGTTCGCTTTACAACCCTCCATACAGGTGTCCAAGAAGCTCCAAAAACAAAGGAGAGTGATCAACTGATTATAAAACTCCATAAAGATAACAATGGCCAACCTGATCTAAGGCTTTCGCCTGATCATCTGACTCAAAAACACCGTCTACCTGCCGTGAGGCAGCATACGCGAAAAGATCTCGCGTCAGCAACAGGGAAGAAAAAAATGTGCGCCCAGGAATACAGGAAGTTTGAAAAGAACTGATTATGAAGGGCAGGATATCCCGGAGTCTTTTATTTAAAAGGGCGAAAATAACTTTGTGGTCCGCGATCAATAACGTTATATGCCGCCATGCCCGAAGTTTTTACAAAAACGTTTTGCTCTTTTGTATCAAATGCATTCTCCCCTGTTTAAAATAATCCGGCACAAAATCAGAAGCGAGAAACGTATTGATAACATTGACGAGGGCATTACCGAGGACCTCCCTAAACTTTGGAATAAAATTCAGTCGGCGGGCCGTCCCGGTCAGAGGCCAGATTCACGAAAAGCTTCTTAGTTTACGACAACTTAGCTAAGAAGTTCGTAAGTTAAGAACATCGTAAGAAGAGGAGAAATCGATATTTACGAACGCGTTCTTAAGTGAGAGGAGGAAGCGACGTTCTCGTACGGAAAAACTACAACTTACCGGTGCTGTTGCTATGGCGACAGCGTCTTCGGCAACATGAACAACCAATCAGAGAGCTTGGCATAGTTCGGAGCAGATCGGAGCACGTGTATTTTGAATAGCGAGTTTTAGAAAACCGTTTGTTGCACATCCGATACGGTATACGATGGGCCCTCCGGTACGCAATGCGCATATGCGAGTCTTCTGCGGTAGCGCATGCGCAGTTCGTACCGAAAGGGCCATCGTACCGTATCGGATGTGCAACAAACGGTTTTCTAAAACTCTCTAATAATAAACACAGGCGGCGTTTCCGCCACCGCTTGTCTGGGGTTTGTGTCCGTGCAGTGATATGTCGACGCTACCATGATTTGAACGCGCCCAAAGGCCGAGGCCGGGATACGTATCCGCCTTCGTTGACTGCTATGAACTCGATGGCTACGAAGCCAAAAAATCGCATCGTTTGGTAAAAGACGGTCCGTGCCAGTCGTTTGCAAAGCGACGTAGATGGAAACGAATCACCGCGGCGTTTTTCGCGGCCTCGGAGATCCAGGAGCGAGCCGACGTTTAAAAAGACACGTTTGAACTAAGAGAGTGTCAGCAAGAGCCACGTAAATACCTGTTCACACTCGGAGCGGACGCGCCCATTTCATCCAAGTGCTGGATTCGCGCTGCTAAACCGCGAGTTGATAAGCAATCCGGGACCGATCTCTTACGATTGCAACTGAATACTGACATGGCACTCGGCAAAGAAAGGTTGGACAGTGATTGCGTAGCTCCCACGAACAGTTATAACTCGACAGTGACACACGGTCGTGTCAGAATAAAAATGGTATACTAATAACAAAGTGTATATACCGTGTTGCAAAGGTGATCCATACGGAATTTATTTGAGCTCTATATCAAAGAAAACAGGGAGACATAATCTATGAGAGTCCCTTTTCGACGACAGCGTTCGTCACCGGTGCCTCGGAAAACAAGGTGATGACAAGGGGAAGAGAATGATTTCTTAATCTAAAATTGAGGTGAGCGGTCATACAATAAAACGCGAAGGGTCCACAAGGGTCACGCGGGCATATTCCATTCAGCAAGCCAGCCGGTCGAGGGCAGTCGGTCTTAGCCAAGGACCGTCGGAGCAACGGTGTACCGAGTCGGAGTTCCTGCTAGGACTATAATCTGTCGAGCTCGCTTGGTCGGGGGAATCGTGGCGTTGTAGCTCTTCTAAGGTGTTTGTGCATCCAGCGTTCTTGTTCGTCGTGTTCTGTTTCAAGTACTTTTTACTTTTTCTTGCTGCTTGAAGTCGGGACGTGCGAATAGAGCACGTAGAAAAATAAACGTCCGTTGGTCGTCGCGACCAAGTAACTGAGCGACGCTGTCGGCCATGCTGATTTGATCGAAAGAAGTGAGTAAGACAGCTTCGGAGCTGTCGTAGGATTCCGTCGTAACCTGCGCAAAACTTACTAAAAGTTTGTTTCGTAATACGATTTTCTTACGTTTTGTCGTACGCACATTTTTGGCGTAAGATCGTTTGGTGAATCTGGCCTCTGGTGCGGAACCGGTCTTGAAATAACGTAAAGTGTTCGGACCACCTGGCGGGTCGCCGGACGCAAAAGTGTTTCGTTCATCACGGGAAGGACGTCTGGAAGGTCCTCGCGAACTGCCGCACGTCAGAGGAAATGTGACGTGAACCGCTCCATTGTCTTGTGGCGTACACCGGGGAAAATATTCCATGAAGACTGTTTCGATCTACTCCTGCTAGGAGGACTCGCGGCCGTAATGCGGAGTAAACCCCTGTACCTGTGTTGGAGGTTAACAAAGACTGATGCCAGTGGCGTACCAACTTGTTTTTGACTGGGGGGGCAAACCAGACCCCCCCCCCCAGGGCCGGGAAGCGGTGCGCTTGGTATCCCTTGAGCGCGCCGGCCAGTGTTTGCCCTGCACAGTGGCGGCTGTTTCAGGAGGGACGAAACAGATGCCTTGCCCCCCGCACTCTGACAACTGGGGGGACAAGGGCCCCCCTTGCCCCCCCCCCCCCCCCCGGTTGGTACGCCCATGACTGATGCTACAGGGCGAGGCGTCCGACGATCGCATGTTCCCTTACTCTGCGCACCTTTTTCAGGTCCGGCGCTCTTGCGGACCCATGACAGGATGCGTCAGAGTCTGTCGTACTAGGAAGTTATCTCGATAACCTCCACGCGGCCGAAGGCAGAGGTGCCGTCGCTGTCACCGCCAGACTTCCACGTGTCCGTGTTCTCTGGGGAATAGTCTGTTGACACCACGACGACCTCCAGGGGCTCGAGGGGAATGCGTCGTGCCACACAGGAGTCGCTGTTCGATTACGTCTTATCGCTAGCGGCCGTCGACTCCGGGCTTGCCGGCGACTCCTCCCCGACTATCTCCGCATAGCTTCGTTGTTGACCAGCGAACCGGTGGACTCGCTTTCTGAAGTATTGTCCTTGCTGGCTGTGCTGGTCTCAGGGTCCGCTGGAGCGTCCTGCCGGTCTTCAGGAAGCGTGGCAGTCATTTGCATGAGAGCTGCGGGTGACTTGGAGCGGGTTTGGGGGCGTTGCCTGTTGCACCGGCGGACGCTGCGATGTCCGTAGAAGGCTCGCGAGGGTTTGGTGGGCTGGCAGCTGGGGCCAGCGCCGAGTAACTGTGGGGCAGCGTGCAATCGGACATGTCGTGGCTGTGACCGCACCACCTGCACGGAGAGCTGCAGCCCTCGGTGTTGTGATCGAAGATGCCGCACCGGTTGCATCGGGGCGTACGGCACGCCGCCTCGAAGTGACCCCCCGGGCCATAGCGGGAACACGCACTCTTCATCCCCCTGTACTCGCACATCACGCGGTGGCTCGCGGCGTAAACAACGTTCGGTAATGCCTTCGAAGTCTCTATGAGGAGGACCATCGTGCCGGTGAAGCGGTGGGGAGGGTGCTTGTTGGCCGGGTGGGAAAGGCCTAGGAACTTATTGTACGCTCAGAGCACCGCTTGGATGGCGTCGTCCGGGACATATGGCGGAAGTCGAAATACCGACCCATAGATGATATGCGGGCCCACCTGTTCCAGCGGGACAGCGACGTTGTTTAGCAGCACGCCGCCCTGCGCTACGAGCTTACCAGCTGCCTGAGTAGAACTTGCGCCGGCCAGAAAGTTGCTGCCTTCATGGTGCTAGAAGCGAGACAGACCTTTTTTGCCGACAATGGAGTTCAGTGCGGTGAAGATCTGGTCGACAGGTACATCGGACGGGGCGGGGAACGTGAAGGACTGGGCCTCCGACGGAGTGGTAACCCTCTTGACGGATGGCGGGGTTCGGGGACCCGGTGACACGCGCGACCATTGAAGGCGCGAGTCAGAGGGCTGGAACGCTCGTTTTGCAGACGGGAGCCCCTAAAACTAGTAAGCCGCGGCCACGACGGACTGGACGGCGAAAACCGCGGTGTCTGCTCCATGGGAGTTTTGACGATAAGCCCGAACGCGCACCCCATGTTCGTAGTTTCACCTCATGTTTCAGGAAACATTTCTCGTCGATGTCACCTTTTCATGCTTCGTAAATGCACTCAACACCTCGAACCTCCTCTCGCTACTTCCATAATGTCTTACAATTATACATTATTACACCTGCAGGCTCAACTAGAAAAACAAAAATATGTGCCGCGTTACGCGTCTTTTTTGAAGTCATCTCGGATATTTTTATTCGCAGAATCATCACGGGGAAATATGCGTCGCTGCCGGCGTCGCCGTTTTCGCCGCTCCACCTCGGCTTTCGCCCTCTCATTGACCGAGCTTCCTCTATATACATATCTGATTGCTGTAAGCCAGTGGCTCACCCTGCCATCGGATCGGAAGTTAAGACGCATACGAACTAAACCGTCATTAGGTCGATATGCAGGGAGAGAATGAAAGTCTTAAGAAAACCTTTATTAGCGTAACGAATGGGTGTTTGAAAAGAATAGTTCTTAAACATACATATTTCTCTCGTTATCCTGACTTATTCTCTTGTATTTGCGGCACCTTGCGGGCCTTTTGGCGCGGGCTTTGCCTCTTAGTGCGGTGCAGCATCTTCTGGGATGTACTTCAACGAACTATCTGCAAGGATTTTCCTTTAGATCCGCATGGGATTCGCTACCTATTAATAGACAATTACCCAGAGGGGCCTTTTGGTTTGATAATCCTTGTGGGCCTTCACAGTTTGTTGCGTTCCCGCACAGCGAGGCTCCACAACTAGGTGGATGCTCGGCCTGCGAGGATGTAGTTCCGTGAAAGTGTATTATATTGAACGAGACAGTGTACCCGAGTGGTTATCGAGGGTAGTACCTCTGGCGACATTAAGAAAGTTTTAAAGTGACGTCAGCCAAAGACTGGCTGACGGCTTTACATGTGTTATTGTATATGGGGGCCTTGTGATCATATGTTGTTTCATATGTCAAAGCCAGGCAATGAAGAAAAAAACTACTCGTGGTCTAGTCTGTAGCGTGTCTGGCTCGCAGCCGAATGGTCGTGGGGTTGAATCCCGCCTAAAATCCCTCAATATTTTTTTAGGGATTATAATTACTTTATGAAGTGAATTAATGAGAGATAAAGGGCGACCTTTAATTCGCATTACTTGCCATGTTTTGTAATGCCTTTAATTCCCCAGGTGACGTCAGGTTTCACGTGAGCGTTGGGGGTTGTTCGAAATTCCCGCGTGAGGTCATGTGGCTGGGACGTTATGACCCCATCGACTAATCAGGAGTTTCCTGTCACAACCCCACCTACATCGGCCTTTCTGCGACACGAGCACCGTAACGCTATCGCGTTAAAATGACGGCACCCTTAAAAGCGAATCGGGTGTCGACGCGCAAAGCTTATTTATAGATCTACTCTCGTTGACACCGAGCTCTAAAACAAAACAGGGAGTGCTACTGGATTTTCAAATCACTTTGGCTCGAGTTCGGCCTTTTGGGTGGGACCACGCTGCCCTTACAAGGCACCGTGGACCCCTCAGGTACGGAAGGATCGTCGGAGAGGAGAAGGGGCCCCTTCCAGGGCTGCGTCGTAAAGCCGACAATGAGTCTGTTCCGTGAGCGAGACAATAACCTCGGCCTACAACAATGCGCAAACGCGTTGGGGAGTTTCTATTCTCCGCCGTCCACGGCGGCGGGGGAGGGATCGCGTAACTGCGCGCCCCATTCAATTCAGCAGCGGGAGGAAAAGCGAGTTAAAATATCCCATTGTGAATGAGTTGTGTCGCTTTGCCTTCGAACCATTTGCATGACTCTCAGCCCGCTGTCTCGTCGAATCGGCTTCATCCGAGGCGGCCCATTGTCCTGCCAAGGGGGTGCCGCCCATCGTACCCTGGTAAACGGTCGAAACAGTGGCCCCTTTTGGCCAATCAGCGCCGCGGAGCGGGACACGTGACAATTCCTAACGTTGAAGTAGGTTTTTCTTTTGCGGAGGGCTGAGACGGGCTTCACGCCGCTGCTCTTATTGGCTCGAGGGGGCTGTAACGTTCGCTATTTGCCGGGTTATGGAGCAGCGAAGCATAGCGGCAACTCGGTAAAAGGCCGACGCTGAAAGCGGCGTGGGTAATGAGGGGCGAGCGCGATTTCCTTACCGTGACGCGGAGTCGAACGCTTCTTTTGTATTGGGGACAGGAGCGGGGAGGAGCTGTACAACTAAACATATATATATATATATAAAAAACGTCGGATGCGATTGAATTCCTCACGAAGTTCGGACCTATAAAGCGTGGCTCATGCTTCCGCTCTAGAGGTGCGTTTCGGCGAGAGCATTTGGGGTCACTAACTTAGGGTTCTTAAGAGAACAATGACGTGAATATTAATATTTCGAAGCGTTTATTTGATTTACTAATGATATTATTTTAATGGTTTTCATACAGCTTCGTTTTCAGCATTCGGTTTATCAAGGTTTCAACGAAAATTTACGAAAAAACAAACAACAACAAAAAACTGTGGCATTGAAATAAGAAATCTGTATAGTAGAAAACTGATTTCTATATATTCCGGTTCAAGCTGTCCAATATACAAACTGATAGCTTGGTCGCAGATCTGCTCAATGCAAAGGTGCTACTCCGCAACTCCAAGAAGCACTTCGATAACAAGTACAGAAGCAGTGAAAGCCTGTCTTGTTTCCCACCCTGTAGTGCCGTGAAATGATGTGTCGTCGCTTCCAATGAATTGGTGCACGACAGCGTGACGTTAGATGAAGACGACATATCGAAATGGTATTTTTAGCGGTATCAAATGTCGCACGCATAATTAAAACTAAAATTCTAAAATTGTTAACATTCTTACGACTGTGCTGGCTGATTTGGGTGAAACCAGCTGAACATACAATTACAACCATTCATACAGATGATAAGAGAAAACGATGCGCATTCACCCGCTGGACTACCAACTGTTTAATGAGCTCTTCATCCCCTTCGATGAGCTTTGTTTGTTCTATTTTTCTTCTTCGTTTATTTCTGCGTTCTGCATTTTATGACAGTCTTTTTCATCGAATATCTTATGCCTTCTCCTCGATTTTCTACTTGTTAGAAGCGCTGTCGCCTCGCAGGAACAATTGATCTTTTTTTTTTAATATGGAGACTGATGGTGAACTAATGCACTCGTCTTATTTCGCTTCTATTGCCAAAGCCTCCAGCACCTCACGCGCAAATTGGTTTCTGTGGCACCCCAAGATGGTGACATGCTCGAGGTTGGCCTTGCACGAGCAAGCTCGACAATGTGCGGCTAGGTTCCGTGCTGTCGTCAATTTTTTATTAGAGTGTTCGCATGTTTCCGTGTTTTGTCGTAAATGCAGCGCCCCGTTCGTCCGATGTAGCAGCGCCCGCATGACAATGGAATGTTGTAAATTACTTATTTTCACACGGGGCGTAGTTGGTCTTGTGATTCGTGCCGCAAACAGTTGCTCTGTTGACTTGTGCCTGGTTCATTTTATGGCACAATGAATAGGTTTTATTAGGCACCGAGCACACCACTTGTACTTCTTGTCGGCTCGCAATCTTTTTTAATCTATGTGTGATCCCATGGATCCCACAGCAAAGGGTTTACGTGTCTTTTTTGTGTTGTGGAGACAATATCGTCGTCAGTCTTCTAGATGTTTTGTCATATTCTTTCGCATATGGAGGCCAATATTCGTCGGGAGTAGCCAGCATCCTGACGCCTGGATACTTGTGTATCGAAGCTTCAAGTGATTTGATATTCACATGACGTTTTTAGTCTGAATGACAGGGCTGTTGTGACTACTGCCTGCTTTACGGTTTCGGAATGCTCTGGGTTGAAGGGGAGGAACCCTTTGCCCGATCGGGCTTGGTACCTCCAGCATACATGCCTTTCTTTGAATTCTAATGCCAAATCAAAATATTTGATGGTTCTCCTGATGGGAAGCTCATACGTGAAGTTGAGCCCCATGCAACATTGTTGGAAACTCCTCAGGATGGTATTGAGGCACCCGTCATTTTGTTTGAAAACTTCCGTAATACACAAAATTAAAAAAATAAAATTTGTCCACATACCGGAATATTGCAGCGATTTTCGAATCTTTGATATTTTCTTGTATGGCAAGTTTACACGCACCAAGAAACACTTCACTGAGATAAGGAGCCACTTTGGAACCCATGCAAACTCTGCTCCCCTGCACGTGCTGGCGGCCTTGGTGGGACACCACCGTCGCTGTCAAGTAGAAGTGTAAAAGTTCCAAGGAAGTGTCCAAGTGCATGCCCGCCGCATTGTTCCTGCGAGGCGACAGCACTTCTAACAAGTAGAAGATCGAGGAGAAAGCATATGAGAGTCGATGAAGAAGACTGTCATGAAATGTAGAACGCAGAAATAAACGCAGAAAAATAGAACAAACAAAGCTAGTCGAAGAGGAAGAAGTCTCATTGAAGAGTTGGTAGTCCAGCGATAATACGCTTTGTTTTCCCTTATCACCTCTAAGAATGGTTGTAATTGTATGTTCAGCTTGTTTCGCCCAAATCTTGAATCACCAACTGGCTCAAGTTTTCCCCGTCGTATGCTTCCTAGCTCACTCATACTTCTTTGAGTCATGAAGCATTTTAATTAAAGTGTAATGACCGCGAGGACTCTCTCAAGTTATTTTTTACCTAAGTGTACTTTCGGGTTTTTGCTGCTAATAAAAAGCACCAAACGATTCAGAATCGAATGTGCGCTTCAGATAGTTTATTGTTATCATGATTTTCGATTGTCATCATCGGTGACTGGGAGGAAGGGCTGCCTCCAGGTGCAAGCTAGGAAACATGCTCTTTTGTACGGATGAATATAAAACAAATTGTATTCAAACAGACTTATCGCAATATTTCATACAGATAAGAGCGCAGCTTTAGTGGTAAGAACCCCTAAAAGAAAATTACACCAAAACTGCAGAATATATATTGGATGACTCAAGCACCGACCGAGTCAGCGACTGTATTCCGGACTCATAGTCCTCCTAACTCATACAATCAATGCTTTCGGTATTTTTCCTTGCTCTGTTACTGTAAATACGCAACTATGTGGCGCAAAAGGACATGGCTTCTATCTTCGCCGCTTATAAGACGAACGCCGCATAAAAGAGAAAGTACGCATTTGAGTATTCAGAAATATTTTATGTCATAAAAATTGCAAATCTGCGCAGATTTCGAACCTGGTCGCTTGAGCAACCTCATGCTCCCAAAGGTCTTCCTCCTTGGGAGCCTTCTTTTTTATAGTTGTGCCAATACTAAGCAATTGGGCACTCGACTCTGTAACGTCTGGCTTGGTTCTTTCTGCACATCAACCAGCGGGATGTCCAGTCAAGCATAAACACCTCTTCAGGATGACAAAAATAGACCTTTGTATCTTTTACCTAGGTTGCGAAGATGACGTGTGGACCTCAGCAATATAGTCATGGATCATTTGGGTGTCTCCAATATGCTCACGGCACAAGGAGTGCTGGTAGGCATACATCTCATTCACCAGGGACTTAGCCCCATCAGGTGTCGTTCGGCCGGGAATGCATGATGACAAATTATTTCAGAATTTCTTTGAATCGATCCAATTGCAGAATGCTCATTAGTCTAACACACAATGTATCATTCATGGCCACGAACATATTAAGTCCACCCGGCTTCACGTACGATGCATTGAGGTAGGGAACGAAGGCCGTCTCCAGATGTTGAATGCGATCTTAAGGGAACATTGACTACTGTCGGCTGTAAGCCATCTTGAATTATGCATGCGGGGCGTTTCGGTGCAGTTGTGAAACGACTCTTTATGTCAAGTATAAGCACCCATTCAGACTAACAAAAATAGTTCTTTGTGTTTTCTTGAAGGCATGTAGTTGGGCAAGTTGGTGGTGCACACTTGTTTGGTGGGAACAGCGCTAAAAACGTAGGACAAGGGTCGAAGAAACACACAGACAAGACGTTAAATTACAACTGGAGTTTATTGCTGCACAGAAACAAAAATAAACACGGACATGGGAAAGAGAACGAAAAGGGCAGACCAATCTGGGGTCCGGGTCTCTCAACTCTCGTGGCTGATCTTGAAGCCCTACAGAACGGCGGTGCCCGTTTTATATTTCTTACTATCATCGCACCTCTAGTGTCTCAACTATGAAAACTAATTGATCACTTCCTGCTCTTTCATTACGCCAAAATGTATCATTTCAATACTTCACTAAAAAATAAACTAATGTTAAATCCTGTCTTTATCTCGCCGCGCGTAGTTCATCAATTTAAAGTCGGAATTCCTCATTGCAGTAAAGTGGTAATTTTAGCTAGTTGGTTACATCACTAATATTAAACAGCGCACGAAACGTCGGCGGAAGAGAAAAGGTCAATAGACCGAAACAGCGCTCTTTCGTTCTGCTGTCCTTTTCTCTTCCGCCGCCGTTTTGTGCGCCGTTTAATATCAGTCCTCATTGCATTACTTCAGCCTATTCTAACTGTTTTATTCCCAGAACATCTTCGGAGTGGAATCGCCTTCCCACGCCATTAGTAAACATACCGTCCTTTGACTTGTTTAAAAGTGCGGTGACTGCTTACTTCTGTTAATATTTTTCTTTGTTTGTTTGCCTCGTTCTATAATTTCTAAACTTGTTTACAGATATTTTTAACATTTTTAGTGCTTGGCTTTTAGTGTTTGTATATTTTTTGTATTCAAAATTTGTCTTGTACTACTCCCTCTGTAATGCCTCAGGGCCTTGAGGGTACTGAAATAAACAAATAACCAAAAATAACATCGGGAATAAGGCACGCCTACACAAAATCACACGAATTTTTCCACACTTTGTATGTAATTCTATCCCGTCAACTACAAGGGCAACAGCAGGAGCGCGCACACACGAGTCCGCTTCATGAGTCGTCATAAAACATTATTATTAAAATTAGCGCAAAGACAAGGAAGGAAGACAGCAGGACAGGAAAGAGCGCTACTTACAACTGGTTTTAATAGAGAACGATGAGGAAGAAGTAGAGTAGTAATGTTTTGATTGAAAAGAGAAAAGAAAAGAAAAAAGAAATTTAAAGGTGAAGAGCATGAAGGAAAATGATATAACAAGGTTGAAAAGACATTTTTTTAGGTAAAAAGGTGAAGGTTGATTGTTTTAGATTGTACATCTGTGTACGTAGTAACGACGACAGCAGTAGCTGCACACAGTCATCCACGACGTCGTTTTCTTCCAGGACACCGATACTTCTGTGATCTGTGATCTTAAGGGTGGAGAGACACTTTTCACGGTGACCTTGCCGCAGTTTTCTGTGCTCGAACCACCGCCGGTCACATTTCTCAGTGAAAGAGTTCGAGGTATTGTATTTCTCTCTTCGATAGGGCCACTGATGGAGCACTGATGCATTGGCCTGCTTTTCTTGTGATCATATGTGCCTCGCAAATTTCCCTACTTGTTTTTTCGTTTAGACGTTTTAAGATTTTTGTGTTTTTGAATAATGGGGTGCAGTTGCAGTCCCGAACATGTACCGCGAGATGTCCTGCGGGTGATGCTTTCAGTGCGAGGTCATGTTCTCTTAATCTAACGTTAATACAACGACCCGACTGCCCGATATAGACTTGGCCACATGATAATGGTATTTCGTAGACCACTCTGCTGTTACATTCAACATACTTGTGCTGGTGATTAACTTGGCATCCTCCCTGTTCTCCTTTCGTGTTGTTTATTTTTGGGCAGAGTTTTTTTAGCTTGTCTGGTGCCGATAGTACTATCTGAACATCGTATTTGGATGCCACCTTCTTGATGTTATGCGATAAGCGATGCAGATATGGCAATATGGCAGGACGCTTTCTTTTTTCTCTTTGTCTTTGTCGTCTCTTTGAAGTCAGTAGCTTTTCGGCAATTTCAAATAAGATCGAACTTGGAAACCCTGAGCACAATAGTCGTTGGACTTGATTTTCGAAACTCTTCATGGCTGAATGGTGGCATGACTTTTTTAGTGCTGTTGTGAAGCAATTGGTGACGATTGCTCGCTTAATGAGCTTGGAATGCGCCGAGTCGTATGGTAGTAGTCTCTTCTTCGAACGTGGCGAATACACCCAACAAGTGTGATCGTCCATAAACGTTAGTCTGATGTCCAAAAACTGGAGTGTGTCATTTTCTGGCGACTCATATGTAAACTTGAGACCTTCGGCTTGTTCTAAGAAGGAAGATCTTATGTGGCAAAGTGTCTGATTCTCATTGTCAACAGGTCTTTCTCTCAGGAGGACAAGGTAGTCATCTACATAACGAAAAATACGAGTAACATGTGCGCCGGCAATCGTGTTGGCTATGTCCCTGTCACATTTTGCTAGAAAGATGTCGCAAAGTACAGGGGCGACACATGACCCTATGCAAATACCTTTCTTTTGAATGTAAGATGTGTCATTGAAAGAGACAGCGGTGGCAGACAGGTAAAACTTCAAAAGTTCTAAAAAAGAATCAACATGAATGCCACATTGGTTCTGAAAAGTGATGGATCCATTCTCCTCGATAGATTCCCTCACTGCACTGAACAGCTGGGTGTGAGGGATGGAGTAGAACAGATCTTCTACATCTAGGGAAAATCCATAGCGGACTGCCGCATTGTTCTGCTGTAGATATAGCACTAGATCATCAGAGTTAGACAACAAGAATGGGTCATTGAGTCGAAGAGTGGAAAGATGACGTAGGAGGAATTGGGACACGTTTGCCTGCCAAGAACCTTTTTCCGTTACAATAACACGGAAGGGGCATCCTTGTTTGTGCGTTTTGGCTGTAAAAAACATATCCAGTTGGTCTTTCTTGGATGCTGTGATGAGTTTCTTTAAATGTTCCAATTCAAGATTGTTGCACAACTGAATTGCCTTAGCCTTTACAGTTTTTGCTTTGAAGCCTTTTAACTGGTTGAAGTTCTTTTCTATGGCACAACTGGCTTTCTCTAAGTAGGTAGCCCTATTTGACACCACAAAACCTCCTTCTTTGTCAGATAATAATAGGTTTAGATCATGTTTTCGGAAATAATCAACAATTGGAAAAAACACATTCTTTCTTTCTTCCAAGTGATTCGTTTTTAACAATACGTCGACGCAGTCTTCTATACATCTCGATCTGTCATATTCTTGCGTTTTTGCAGCTATGTCGTGGACCGTGGACAAGAGTTGTACGCCTCTCTCTTCGGTGTAGTGCAAAATTTTGGACCTTTTTTAAGGACGTTGGCAATTTCAACAGGCAGTGGAGGAACACCAAGTAAAGTGACGCACTCGCCTGTATGTTGCTTGCTTTTAGCACGGAGGCTGCTGAGTTGAGGTACGTAGGACCACCAGAGAAACTTCAACGTCAGTTAAATAGGCTTCAAAGCATAAAACTGTCCAAGGCTAAGGCAATTCGGAGTCTGTGCAACAATCTTGAATTGGAACATTTGAAGAAACTCATCACAGCATCCAAGAAAGTACCAACTGGATATGTTCTTTACAGCCAAAACGCACAAACAAGGATGCCCCTTCCATGTTATTGTAACGGAAAAAGATTCTTGACGAGCAAACGTGTCCCAATTCCTCCTACGTCATACTTACCACTCTTCGACATCAATGACCCATTCTTGTTGTCTAACTCTGATGATCTAGTGCTATATCTACAGCAGAACAATGCGGCAGTCCGCTATGGATTTTCCCTAGATGTAGAAGATCTGTTCTACTCCATCCCTCACACCCAGCTGTTCAGTGCAGTGAGGGAATCTATCGAGGAGAATGGATCCATCACTTTTCAGAACCAATGTGGCATTCATGTTGATTCTTTTTAGAACTTTTGAAGTTTTACCTGTCTGCCACCGCTGTCTCTTTCAATGACACATCTTACATTCAAAAGAAAGGTATTTGCATAGGGTCATGTGTCGCCCCTGTACTTTGCGACATCTTTCTAGCAAAATGTGACAGGGACATAGCCAACACGATTGCCGGCGCACATGTTACTCGTATTTTTCGTTATGTAGATGACTACCTTGTCCTCCTGAGAGAAAGACCTGTTGACAATGAGAATCAGACACTTTGCCACATAAGATCTTCCTTCTTAGAACAAGCCGAAGGTCTCAAGTTTACATATGAGTCGCCAGAAAATGACACACTCCAGTTTTTGGACATCAGACTAACGTTTATGGACGATCACACTTGTTGGGTGTATTCGCCACGTTCGAAGAAGAGACTACTACCATACGACTCGGCGCATTCCAAGCTCATTAAGCGAGCAATCGTCACCAATTGCTTCACAACAGCACTAAAAAAGTCATGCCACCATTCAGCCATGAAGAGTTTCGAAAATCAAGTCCAACGACTATTGTGCTCAGGGTTTCCAAGTTCGATCTTATTTGAAATTGCCGAAAAGCTACTGACTTCAAAGAGACGACAAAGACAAAGAGAAAAAGAAAGCGTCCTGCCATATTGCCATATCTGCATCGCTTATCGCATAACATCAAGAAGGTGGCATCCAAATACGATGTTCAGATAGTACTATCGGCACCAGACAAGCTAAAAAAACTCTGCCCAAAAATAAACAACACGAAAGGAGAACAGGGAGGATGCCAAGTTAATCACCAGCACAAGTATGTTGAATGTAACAGCAGAGTGGTCTACGAAATACCATTATCATGTGGCCAAGTCTATATCGGGCAGTCGGGTCGTTGTATTAACGTTAGATTAAGAGAACATGACCTCGCACTGAAAGCATCACCCGCAGGACATCTCGCGGTACATGTTCGGGACTGCAACTGCACCCCATTATTCAAAAACACAAAAATCTTAAAACGTCTAAACGAAAAAACAAGTAGGGAAATTTGCGAGGCACATATGATCACAAGAAAAGCAGGCCAATGCATCAGTGCTCCATCAGTGGCCCTATCGAAGAGAGAAATACAATACCTCGAACTCTTTCACTGAGAAATGTGACCGGCGGTGGTTCGAGCACAGAAAACTGCGGCAAGGTCACCGTGAAAAGTGTCTCTCCACCCTTAAGAACACAGATCACAGAAGTATCGGTGTCCTGGAAGAAAACGACGTCGTGGATGACTGTGTGCAGCTACTGCTGTCGTCGTTACTACGTACACAGATGTACAATCTAAAACAATCAACCTTCACCTTTTTACCTAAAAAATGTCTTTTCAACCTTGTTATATCATTTTCCTTCATGCTCTTCACCTTTAAATTTCTTTTTTCTTTTCTTTTCTTTTCAATCAAAACATTACTACTCTACTTCTTCCTCATCGTTCTCTATTAAAACCAGTTGTAAGTAGCGCTCTTTCCTGTCCTGCTGTCTTCCTTCCTTGTCTTTGCGCTAATTTTAATAATAATGTTTAACCAACTAGCCCACCAGATGATACTAAGTCGTCATAAAATTTGCTTCATCTCTCTCACAGATCGCGTGGACCCCTTACAGCATCTCTAGCCTTGTACCTGCTCCACGAGTGGTAATTTTAGTGCACTACGCTTCTCACGCACCCAAAGTCTTTGTGAAAATGAAAGTTACAACTATGCCGCTTGTGGAGGTGAGTTATACTGCCAGGGGGACATTATGTGTGTGGCTAATCTTTGCAATAAGTCGAATATTTAATTAAAATTCGTGAATTAACTGTTTGATTAGTGAAAATAGACATATGATGTCAATTAAAAACTTCTTGGGTGTCATCAAAAACCACTAGATCCGTAATTTTCAGAGAGACTGAGCGCTTGAGAAGCGTAGTAGTGCACTAAAGTTGCCACTCGTAAAGCAGGCACAAGGCTGCAGTGGCGGAACGTGGATTATTAGATTATCATCGCGTTCCGCAACCGCTAGCCTTGTGCCTGCTCCACCAGTGGTAACTTTAGTGCACTACTACGCTTCTCACGCGCTCAAAATCTTTCTGAAATCACAGATCTAGTGCTTTGGATGACGCACAGCATGTTTCTAATTGGAACCATATGTCTATTTTCAATATCTAAAAAGTGAATTAACGAATTTTAGTTAATTAGACGACCGATCGTTACGATTAGTTCTCTTTTACAAATAACATAACGTGAGGCCTGGACCGTGGTCAGTTTTAGAGCGCAGCTCTTAGGCGCCCGTTTCCGGCTTGAGCGGCGTCGCCGTCGGCGTCGGCGTAACCGCGCGGTGCATGTCGGGACATCTCGCGGGGAGTCACGTGACCCCCTCCCGAGGCCACGTGCGTGCATGTTGGGACGTGTCGCGGGGGTCTTGTGACCCCCGGGGCCTCCCGGCATGTGGGGACATGTCGGGGTCGGGGGGTCACGTGACCCCCCCCCGAGCCTCCCGAGGCCACGTGCGGTGCATGTTGGGACATCTCGCGGGGGTCACGTGACCCCCCTCCCGACATGTAGGGACATGTCGGGGGGGGGGGTCACGTGACCTCGAGGAGGGGAATCACGTGACCCCCCCCCCGAGGTCACGTGACCCCACCCCCCGGAGGAGAAGGAGGGGTATACCCTCCCCTGAGTACCCTCCTCCTCCTCCTCCTCAAGAGCTGCGCTCCAATTCGGCGTTACAGGGAGTTGTAAACGGCTTTCACCTTTTCAACTGCATCTTTCTTGATTTTGCAAAAGCATTCGACAAAGTTCCACATCACTTGCTCCTCAAAATTACAAAATTAAAAATCGACACGAATATCTTAAAATGGGTTGAATGTTTTTTGACTGACGGAACATAATTTGTAATATCGAATGGTTTTGCTTCATCCTTCATTGCTAAAATCCGGTGTTCCTCAAGGTTCCATTTTATGCCCTTTGCTCTTCCTAATATATATTAATGACCTTCGTAACCGTATTCAGTCCTCTATAAGGTTATTCGCTGACGACTGAGTTCTTTACCGCCAAATAAATGGCCTAACCGATCATTCTATTCTCCAATCTGATCTCCAGCACATTTATACCTGGTGTAATAAATGGCTGATGATTCTTCATATTAACAAATGTGAAAGCATGACATTTCACGCCACCCTAACCCCTCTCTCTGACGTGATTACAAGATTATTGATATTTCCCTTGAGCAAGTCATTTTGTACAAATACCTTGGAGTTCACATAACTAATGACATGGCAAACCCACGTTAACTACGTTATTAATAATTAGAGTCGCACCCTTGGCTACTTACGTCGAAATTTTGCTCAAGCCCCCTTTTCTCTTCAGCTTCTTGTTTACCGTAAGCTCATCCGCCCAAAGGCCGAATATGCTTCTTCGATATGGGACAACGCTATCTTTTGATGCCATTGAATCTGTTCAAAATCGATCAGAACGTTTTATCTAACTCCAATTATTACCGCCTTGCTAGCCTGTCTCTAATGAAGTCTAATGCAGGTATTCCTGAACTAATGTTTCGAAGAAAAATGGCGCGTCTTTCCCCTTTTCATAAATTATTTCTTAAAACCCAGTGCTCAAGCAGGAACTCCTTTTACAGCCCATACTTTGCAGCACTAACATTTGTTTTAATTATTTCTTGCCAAAAACTTGTTCAGAGTGGAACCACCTTCCCCCATACATCGCCGCGATTGAAGATGTTTCTGCTTTCAAGGCAGCCATAATTTATTACTTTATATAACTCTGCATTTTGTTGATTATACTTTTTTCTCTTGTTTTGTTGTTGTTGTCTATTTTTTGTGCTGTGAAGGGATCATTGTACTTTGTAAACCGATTTTGCCCACCTCCTCTGTAGCGCCCGATGGGCAATGAGGGTAATGAATTAAATAAACAAATAAATATACTATGTCTCGCTGGCTGTATAAACTCACCTGAACAAACCGCATAAGTGTAACTTTCACGGCTTTTTTTAAACCAATCGGTTAAGCTTGAAAAAAGCACAATGTACATATCTTAATGGGTACGAAGAAGGTGCACCTACGCAACAATTTATAATTATGGAAATAAAAAAGTCCATTTGATAATATGAGTACGAAGAAAAACAAAGCACGAGGTAGGTAAACAAGTAAAATACTGAAATTATATTCAAAATATTTTATACAGTAATATTAGAGATAAGCAAAGAGATTTAAACGCACGTAAAGGAATATATAAACTAATGAAACAAGCTCACATGCAAGAAACTAGGGCAAAAATTAGCCCCTAAGCCCGCTAAGCAACCTTTTACATTTGTTTTTACTTTTTTCACTAATCTGTAGTGCGTTGTGAGAGCGTTCTCGCCTAGATAATTTTCTGGACAATATTGTGGCACTAATAAGTTTAATAACCTCAAAATAATACTTAGGAAGTATACTTAAGAATACCTGAAATTGTGTGCGATGCTAAGTAAAGGTTACTTTAATCCGCAATAAAGCTTGGCGTTTTCCAGCGTGCATTTAACAAGATTGAAGCTTTATTTCCGGTTATATAAACGAAATATTATATAATATTTACATTTCATAATAGAACACGATATCTTAGAAATTAGGCAAATGTGTATAACACATTTTAATTTGTACCTATGATATTGATATCAGAAAATATATTCCATAAAATGGCTACATTTGAGCTTTCTGGTAATATTTAGGTTATTAAAATATCTTCAATACTCCCTACGTAACAGATTGCAAAACTTTGCCGAAAATCACAAACGGTAGATTGTTAGTCATGTTGTAAAGTAGTAGCCTGGGCGAGTTGGTAAACGTTGAACACGGTTAAAAATCGAACACAAACAGACGAGGACAAACGAGGAAGAAACACAGAATACAAACAGGCGCGCACTCACAACTCTGGTATATTAAGTGAAGAAAAGAAAGATGAAGCACAATATTTTACAGGGGACAACGGCACAGGTAAACAGTTCAGTCGCAGTCAAATGTTCGCAAGAAGGCAGCTTCTTTTTCACTCAAAGCTACCGACGGCTGACTAACGCAGTGATCGGCCAGGCTCAAGATGGTGAACGCCTCGAGCACCTCGCGCGTTTGTTTTTCTTTAAAGCAATTTATTTAAATTCCACATTCGTCGGATGGTGAAACGGGGTATTTTTACCAAGGTCGGGGGTGTCTATTGGGTCCTGTGTCGCGCCAGTCGTAAGTGATATTTTTCTTGCTAGAATCACTTTTCCTGTAGCTATTGAGTCCACGCCTGTTACCAATGTGATCAGATATGTAGATGATTTTCGTTTACTGTGCAAAAAGACTGCGGATCAAGATTTAGTTACTACGATTATGGACATTTTTTATACGTGCGGTTTCGGGCTTCCTTTACTTTTGAGAAGCCAAAGGAAGGGAGGGGCGTTGAAATTCTTAGATCTTTTCTTCTCATTGCACGCCGATCACTTTTGCTCGTCATTCTCACCACGTTCCAAAGAAGGCATTCTTGATAGCAATATGATATTCATGCCCAAAAGCGCGGCCAAGTATCGACTATGGTTATCGGAGATATGGGAGCAATCCACTCAAACTGCCGAACGTGGTCGGAACATCAAGGAGCGCCGTTGTCTGATGCACATCTTTATGTAGGCACTTGAATTTAACCATTATGCAGCGCCTTTCTGCGAAACAGTATGTTAAAAAAGAAACCTAGAGGAGGAAAAAAATGAAGGACGACACAAGTCCAGTGTCGGCGGTAACGCGTTACTAGTAACGGGATTGCCGTTAATGTGTTACTTTTTTTTGTAACGTAATAACATTGATTAAAAGAGTAACGTGTAACGTACGAACGTATTCGTTTCATTTTCAAAAAAGTAACCTTTAACGTACTTACGTTAGAATTATTTCGAGTAACGGGTAACTTAGTTAAATTACGCGTTATATATTATTTCCAAGGCTTAAAACAATTACATGTCTTTTTTTTCGTGCTTCCAAAGCGACAGGCTTTTTTTTCTTCGCGATTCTCGTTGCGTTTGTTCTTGTGAGTATTTAGGTGGTGTTTATTGAAATATTGCGCTTATGCATACCTGTGACGTCCAAAAAGTAAAACGTGTTAATTATTAATTCAAAAATTAAGGCAAAAGTAACGCGCGTTCCTTTTATCGGTACCGGTAATACATTTCCCTCATTTTAAGATAAGGTAAATCGGGAACGCTTTTTTTTTATTTTGCAATTACTGAGTAACGTGTTTCGTTACTTTTTTCTGTAACGCCTACAACACCAAACACAAGAGACAAAGTCCTTCGTTTTTCCCCCAGTTTCGCGGTTTTGTCTTAAATATGTTCAGCCATCCCCAGCTTGTGTACGTTTTGTTCACTGAAGCAGTACTCTGTAACAATCAGCCGCTTTTCAATTGTTATCGTATTATCCGATAAGTCAATCGCCAAACGTCGCTGCCTTTCTAGAAGACGTCCTGTCAACCTGTGTCTTGAAAGGGATGGCCTCCAAAACGTTTCCACCAAGCAATTTATATTTAAGATCATAAAAACTTAACGAAGGTATAACTGTAGAATATTTTTCTGTCTTGCAGAGAAGTATGTAGAAATAACTGCATCGCCGACCAGAAGCCTTTATCAGAGGCTAAAGGGCTGCTTATACTCCGACGTTGAGCGCAGTGAACGCAGCGTTGCGCAGAACGTGCGCCTTTCATTGGCCGGCAACCAGGAACTCGATATCTGCGACCAATCAGTATCTGTGCGCGCTGCGCTACGCCGCGCCCGTCGACGTTACGTTGGAGTAGAAATGTACTATCACGATCAATATAAGTGCGAACACCACTCCGCGTGGCCCGCGGTACTACCAGTGCCCCCTGGCGATGGCTCTTTCAAGTATAAGTGCACCTTGCGGTCGAGACATATTGCCGCACCAGTCTGCACTTCCGGGTAGTCTGCTAGGGAGAAACGGTCGGCATAACCGCAAAACTGCATTATCACCCATTACGAAGCGCATTTTTCGTTATCAATGTGCGCCAAGAGAAATTACTTGTATAAATATTTTGAGCGTCGTCTTTTTCATTAGGAAGTTTTATTAGATTATTCCCATGACTCAGATCACGATTCCCGATATTTCGCCGACGCCTTTTAAGCATGCTTCATACTGTTATCGGAGGTATCTAAACAATCATTTAAGACTGCCTATTATTTACTTCGCGTGAGTTTTCCGAGAGCAGAGGACCATCAATGCGCACAGGCAAGAAGTTAGAGCGGTGCGAGCGTGGGTGATACCCTTTATCATTTTACATTTTTACATTTTTCTAAGTGAGAGCTAAAATGAAAAAAAAAATGTGTCTCTTTACCTGCACACCCTTTATCATAAAAAAAGCGCGATAAAAACGACGAAAACGAAGACATATACGGGACGTCCTCGTTGCTGTCTTTTTCGCGCTGCTTTTTTACGCTAGCAGACGACCCGGAAGTACAGAGTGGTGCGGTGATCGCTAGAGATGATATGTCTCGACCGCAAGGTGCACTTATACTTGAAAGAGCTATCGCCAGGGGGCACTGATAGTACCGCGGGCCTCGCGGAGCAGTGTTCGCACTCATATTGATCGTGATCGTACCTTAAAAGCAACCCAGCTGGCTGGGCTAGCGGACCAAACTGGGCAGCGCTGGCACCACGTGACGCGGACGAGAGCACGCGTTGAAAGTGCAACGTGCACAGGGGACTATACTCTGTTTCACCTTATGATATACCGCAGGAAAGGCTACAAGCGCGAGCTCCTTGCTCTAGGGCACATCTCGGCGGCACAAGCTCTCATGCGTTAAGAATAGCTGCCAACGCTATGAGCTCGCGCTTCTAGCCTTGTCTGCGGTACAACATAAGGTGAAACGGAGTATAGCCGGTACATCAATGACACGAATCATACAAAAGTTTCTTGACCGCACGGATCGGTGTCGCCATCTAGGGGCCAAAGTTCCAGCTTTTTCAAGATGGCCGTCGTGGTATCGCCGCCTTCAATCCCCACTTCTTCCCGTTTCGGTAGAGACATGGCCTCCTTTATACTAAAATGCCTGCCCCATTGATGGCTTCACCACGCTTTGGCGCTGTTGCGCCTGGTTCACATCATCACCGCCAGAGGCGCCACCTTCCCATGCAATAAAGATAATGATTGTATGCTGCGCACCGCTACTACCGCAACGCACGTAATTCCAATACTTCGGAACGAATATTTCATTGCGGATGAGCAGCAACATATTGTTGTGGAACATGAACGCTCGCACCGCAAAGAGTGTTGTGCAAGACGAAGGCTCACACCACAAAGAATTTCGTGCGAACTGTGGGTGTGTGAAAGAACGGACGCCATTAAAGCTTGACGACGGAGCCTTGCGAAACAAGGCCTGCGAATTACCTTCTGCCATATCATTATGTCGTTTCCAAAAGTGAATAAATGTCGGAGAGTGCAGGTATGACCCAACAGGAATTACAAGCCCGACAGACGAGCAGGCGGAACTCTTTCTCAATGTAAAAACTGCGAACACTGAAAGTTTATATTGCTGAGGTCAAGGTCCAGGCGATTGCAAGGGCCAGAGTCCTCTGGGGTTACAGTGGCTACAAATTCGTCTAAGCAGTGTGGAGTGTGTTTGCTGTGTCAGGGCTCACGTTTCGCAATGATGGACTGTGCCACTCGTCAGGCAGCCGTCACTACTTCAAGCTGCGAGTGAGTCATCGGAAGGACAGCCACTAAAACAGAACCTAAAGATGCCATGGAAGGGTATATGGTCTGATCCAGCTTTGATGACATGCAGGCCCGAATTAAGCTGGGCTTTTAGTAAAGCCTCAGCAGGATGCTGAGGATTAACTCTAACGAGCTTTAAGGAGGGCCTATCTAGACAGACATTTCGGAATTTCCGTTGCAAGAAGGTGCCTACTTCATACTTTGGAGTAGCAGAAGGTAGAATTTGGGGCGCAGTCTTTTCTCTAAATGGGCTTTACTCACTTTTTATGGTTCCGGGTATGGCTCGGGGTCTCGGGACATGACAGTCTACAGGACTCTTTTAGTGAGTCTGCATATAACGTAAAGAAAACTGAGCAAAAAGCCTAAATGCGACCCATAGCTACCACATCAAGTACCCAAAATAGTAGCAAGAATGCAAGAACGCACAACAGAGGCTTAGTCACTTCGTCGACGTCGTTTATTTTTTTTCTTGTATTGTGGAGCGGCTCAACCTCGTGGTGGTAGCTGGGAACTGGTGATTGCGCAGGCTTTATCAGTAGAAGGGAAGCTATGATCTAAATGACCATCGTAGCGGCGCGCGGTCGTGTATCACTAATGCTTAGTGCACGTTAAAGGCCCCGGCCTACTGGTTGTACTGCTATGGCTAAATTGCTCATTCACAACTGAATCACCAGAGGCCCACTCTGGCTGACTAACTTTCGGCTGTACAAACATCACACACCCCTTTTCACCGCGGAATTTCCTAATGCAAAAAAGTGAAATAAACGTTCCTATCTACGTACCATCGCACAACACAATTACGATTACAATAGGTTTTTCAACCAATTTTAATTGTCGAGGAACATCGAACCGCACCTAGGACACTGAGATCACCATTATATTTTGATTTTGCATTTTTGTGCAGCCTTTCAAATACTGCTCCAATGAGTCATCTAAATTACCCAACAACATTCTAGTATAGTTCAGCATTTCAAGGTAATTAGAAAATAGTGATTCAATACATACGATGAATGACCAACTTCGGAAATTAAAGAAACTATTTGAAGGCTTATCGAAATTGTACCTAGTTCATCAAATGGATTGTAAACGACTCTTCAATAGGAACTGAGATAAGAAACATGTACAAACTTTATTGAAAATGGTATACAATTTATTCAGGAGAATTTCAATGACTTTCCAATATTGTTCAACATTGGAAACCCATTGAATTCTGGTATCCAACTTACTCATTGGGGTGCCAATAACTGCCCAATATTACATAGCATAGGAAGCCCATGGCACTCCATGGGAAGCGGTTTACAACTTATCCGATGGGGTGCGAATGACTGCCCAGAGTTTGACGACATTGGAAACCCATTGGCACTTTATTTGAAGTGATATATTTTATGCAATTAGGTGCCAATGACTACCTAATAGTTAGCAACATTGAAAACTCGTTGGACCTTCATTGGAAGTGGTTTCCAATTTATCCAGTGGAGTGCCAATAACATCCCAATATTGGACTACATTCGAAACCCATTGGCACTTTATTTGAAATGGATCTAATTTATGCCGTGGGGTGCAAATGACAACCTAGTAATTTACAACATTCGAAGACGCCACTTCATTGGAAATGGTTTTAATTTTATTGCGTGGAGTGCCACTGGCTGCCCAATATTTGACAGCGTTGGAAGACCATCGGCACTTTATTTAAATTGTATTCAATTTATCCGAAAGGGTACTAATGCCTGCTCAATATTGCAGAACATTGGAAGCCCATTGGTAATTATAGATGGCCGAATCTAAGCTATCCAATGAGGTAACAATGACTGCTTAATATTTGTCAATATTGGAAGCTAATTAGAAATACTTTGGAATTGACTTCCAATTTAACCGATCAGGAGCCGTTCGCTACCCAAACTTTGACAACTTGGAATCTTATTCTAACTTTATTGCATGTGGTTTTCAATATATCCATTGGAATGCCAATCACTGCCCCATATTTGACGACATTGGAAGCTCATTTGCACCCAATTGAAAGTAGTTTCCAGTTTATGCAGTGAGATTCCAATGACTGTTTAAAATTGGTAACATAGAGGATAAAGTGAGCCAATCATGGCCCTATTTTCCCAGGACATTACCATTGTTGGTTCCAAAGAGGACACGCGCGCCAATGATGGCCCTCTTTTCACAGTATATTCGCAATATTGACTCGATGGCTTGTGCTGTCTGGTGTTGCTAAACGTTCTTTTCTTTAGAACGGTATAATGCAACAACTTTATGCGGATCTTGAATTACCAGTTTTTATGTGTTCATACAGTGAATTTGAAAAGAAGAAAAGTCAAACCAAAAGCTCAGAAACAAACAGTTCCCAACGTTTCGGAGTCGACTTGACTCCTTCTACAGGGGTGCCAAAAATGGAATGGGACAACAAGAGCTTCGACCTCTTCCTCTTCTACCCAGTTGAAGTTTTGTTAACATGACGCAAGTCATGGACATAAATAGATGGTAAGACCCCGAGGGATCTGTGGATGTTCCCCGGTGTGTTTTGAATATGCCACGACTCCAAGAACAGACGCTTTCGGATATGTGGCACCATGTCTATCAAGTGCGCGTTCCCGAAGTCGATACGATGATCAAGTACCTCACAATGTTCCGCGACGGCACCACGCTCGCGATCAAAATTTCGCATATCGTTCTTGTTCTGGCGCATACGTTCGGGAAAGGATTTAGTTTCACCCATGTAGGCGGAGGGGCACTCTGCACATGGTATATTATAGACCACACCTTGTGCTTTCTATTTTGAAAGACGATCCTTCGGCCTTGGCATCAGCCGTCCAAATGTTCATACAAGCTTCTGTGTCACTTGAATCCCTTCTTTTCGGAGCACGCGCGCCAGTGTCTCGCTGGTTCCTTTTACCTAGGGGACGCTGCTTCGCGCGATGAGGCGGGGCTGTGTGTCACCCGGCGATCCATGGCTATTGCGCATGCAACACTGTCGACGGGCGAAGCGTTGAGCGAAACTTCTTGTGTAGCCGTTTCTTTGGAGGTCAGCACGGATGTCCTGTTTCTCCTTCTATACTTTTCCGACGAGCAGATGGTGATTGCTCTAGACAAGAAAGTAGAGATCACTGACGCCTTATGACTCACTGGATGGTTCGAGTCAAAATCAAGGTAGCGTCCGGTGTGTGTTAGCTTCCTATAGGGCGGCAGGATGGTGTCGGCGGGCTGGCCTGCCTCTGCCTCGGTTGCTGTTTCCGACGTCGAGTAACGAAGTGGACTGCCCCTTGGTTCTCGGACGCCGTCCTCGTGGCGACCGCGTGGCAGGGAACCTGCTCCAAGCTGCTCCACCCCTCTCCCCTTCTTCCCCGTGGACGTGGTTGACCCGCTGCGCGGAAGGTTCCCACCGTCCTGGGCAGATGTATCTGCTTCCTTCAGGCTCGGTAGTGGGCTTTGTCGATGGTGACCGGATCCAATACCGTGCCTCCTCCGGGGTAGCCGCCTCCATAGTTGGGTGCCGTGCGAGTGAGACCAACGGAATTTAGGAAGGCCGCCTTGGCTCACCCGTGAGGCAGTGGCGTCCACGCTCGGCCCAGGTGGGCTCCTTCTGTGGGGCCGTCCATGTGCAAAGCCATGCCAAGCTCCTCCCCAGCGGTCGTTCCAGGCCGGCATTCTTTGTGATAGAACACTGTTAAAGGCGTGCAGAATCTATGCGCTCTGCGCCACCCTTTCTTTCGAGAGCCCTAGCTGCTGTCATCATCCTCATGAACCAGTTGACCACCGCGCCTAGTCCGTGCTCTGGGACGCGCGCCAGAGGTCGCTGGAGCGGGATGCTCCCCATCTTCTGGTCGCGAAGGAAATGGGCCTTCGAATCGGCGACGTAATCGCGTTCCGACTGCTCCTTTATACTGAGCCGAGTGAGTCTGTAGGCAAGACGCGACACTTGCGTCGTTACCTCGTAAGGCTCTTCCCACATCGGAGCCAGCGAGACAGCGAAACAGCAAACCGCGTTGTTCAGGGGGCGGGTTCTCCGCAAGACTCCATCTCCGGCATCGAATTCCTGGTGACGATGACTCTTACCGCCACGCAACGCCTGCTCGATCCTTGCGTAATCGACGGCTTGCGGCGGGGCCAATGATATTGCGGAAGACCGCATCCGATGGGTAGTGACTCACTGACGACTGCATCCAACCAAAAGGCTTCCTTCTCTCGGCTTTGCTTTTGAAAAGCCGGGCATCTACGAGTTTACTGGAATACTTCCTTCCTCATCTCCGGTCAGCTCGCGTTGCGACATAACTTATAAAACGTCCTTGTGCCACTGCCATGACCTGCCGTACCGGAGTCACGGAATCATCCAATAAACCTCTTCCGTAGCTTCCTGGGAATCACAACCGTGAAGACAGATTTGTATCTCTTTCCTTCGTCGATCCTTGGGATGACGTAAAGCAACAAACCGTCTTGGCACAGCAGATACGAATAGCAGTGCCCAGAAACTCGCCCGCCAGCACTTCTGGTGCAGAGTAGAACCTTTGCAACCTTTCCGACACCCGCTGACAAACTCGTCCGCAAGCGTTCCCGGTGTAAACTGCTATTCCCGGAATTCCTCTGACACCCGCTCACAAACCCGTCCACCAGCGCTTCCTGTACCAACTGGCATTCCCGCAATCTTCCCGACACCCACTGACAAAAACCCATCTGCTCCCGTGGCCTCGACAAGTTCTTCCTTGTCCACCACTTCAGCCCAAGTCACGATACCCTGCTCCCTCGCGCAGCATCCAAAAACTGCTACGATACTCTATCTGGGAGTCCGCGGTCTGTCTTGTCCACGCGCAGCCGGGCTCCAACGTGTCCTCGGCTGGCGGAGGGAGGCTACGTACGCATCCAGGGCCTATGGGAATTTCTGGACTGATCTTCTATGGGAGAATCCTGAATGTATCGACGTCGGGACGTTAAGCCGCGGTCAGTGCACAGACGTAGGCCCGGCATTCCCAACACCCGCGAAAGCGTCTCGAACATAGCCGTCATAGCCCGTATCAGCTCACCAAATGTCTCTCACATCCGCCGCCGGAGCTAGAGGCCCAGGCGCCCACAGCGTTCGGAAGCCTTTGACTCCACTCACCGGAACAAGTCCGAAGGCGTACAACACTAGCTGACCCTCGCTAGGACAAATTTTTTTTTCGAGCCCCGCTCGACTTTTTATTGACGGGCTACGTTGGGTCTCACGATAACGAGCGTTCAACGAGTAAGGTGCGCCATTCCAAAAAAAAGGAAAAAAATCCGAGGAACCCCTTGATGCGACCTCCGAGAAAAGACCGAAAGCGAGGACCAGCTGATTAGGCCCCACGTCGGAGCGCCAGATAATGCGGGTGTCCACTTTAGCCACCGCCAGATCAGGCCCCGTCTCGACCGCCCCTAAGAAGATCACACAACATCAGGTACGAAGGATCGACTTTCTCAAAGTTGGTCGATCTGGAGGCAGCTCCTTATCCTCTACCGTACCGTCACCGATCATCACCGTGCTCGCTGCCCGAGCTTTGCATCGTGCCGTCCTCTTGTTCTTCTCATCGTCCCCCGCGGGCTTTTTTCCCGGTCCCCTTGTTGTCACGATCCCCACAAAACTGAAATCATTTAAGACAAGTGGCGACCTTTAATTCGCACTACATGCCATGTTTAAAAATTTAATTCCAGTGTGACGTCACGTTTTCCGTGACGTCACGCTGGAATGAGAATAAATTGACTAAAATACCCCAAAAAGTTTATTTAAATCCAATAACGTTTACGTAAATAAAAATAAACCTAATTGGAATAAAATATATTTGGTATTTTTTATCTTCAAATAAAATTAGATTTTATGTTTCTACCCCGCATATGACCTTCCTTATCTGAACACATATTGAAATGACTTCATCCAAATTTGCATAGCAGTGCCTGGAGTGACATCAATTTTGAACGAAAATAACACTGATGAGACCGTGTGGCCACGTGAAGTTTTAAAATAACCGGAATGCGGATATTCTTTAATCACCCTCCTACATCCTAGGTTTGAAAACGAAAGCGCCAGGAGCTAACCCTATTAATGCTACGCATGTAAAATTCCACTCTTATTTTATTTTGACACATTTGAGTGGTCCCCAACGGCATATCGTCGTCTCTTCCGCCTGGGGCTATGGGAGGATCGCCGAGGGCTTCGTCGTGTCTCCGCTCGGTCGGCCAAGCCGCAAAACGGGCAATTTGGCTGCCTTGGCCACGCTGGCCGGCCCTCACACCCGCACGCCTGGCCGCCTCAAGACGATTGCGAAAGTTCTTACACAGACGAGCCTCCCCGGTGAGATGTGCTTTCCGCACGAAGGCCAAGCCGAACAGGACGCTCCAAGCTGCAGATTTGCGCCTTTTTTTACTCCGTTTTGTTTTATCGTCAAAATGTCTTATAAATATATATGTGTTACGTCAGTGGCGCGCCGGAGTTTATTGCTTCTTTTGAATCGGACGCTTTTCCTCATTCGCTTGGCAGGCGGTGCACTATTGAATCCCGGGATGGCGGCGTCACTTTCTACATTTAAAGATGTACTACCCGGCGCCGACGTGATGGACCAAGATTGAGACTGAGAATCTTTCAGCGTCCTTTTTGTCTTTTTACTTGGAATTCTGAGTACAAGTAATATGTGATAACAGTACGTTTGAGGCGTTCGCCTACTGTTTTCTTTTCGTACACGTAGCAGAGTGCGTTGGATGGACTACAGTTCACACGGCAAGAACAAAAACACTGAAAATATACGAGGGACAGAATGTGAGTGTCTGTCCCTCGTATATTTTCAGTGTTTTTATTCTTTCCGTGTGAACTGTTGTCTTTTTCTTCTGCTTGAAAATTTCTTCATTTCTTTTGCACCACAGTCTCAGGTGTTGCTTATGATTAACTAGTGTCTTATCTCTATGTGCTCTGTAAATAGTACATGGATCGCATGCCTGTGGATGTCGAGTGTTTTATTTTTGAGATGCCTTTCCTAAAGGTGCCGTTGCGAACGACAGTGCGAACACCATTATTATGGTTGACAAGCATCATATTCCCGCTGACCACGACCTCCAGTACACCGTCAGGCATCACAAAACAGTCAATACCAACCAACAGTCAACCTCGAAGTGTTCATTTGTGAGTAACCATGTAGCTCGGCATAGTAACTTAGGGTGGTATTCTTTACAAGGTTCGGCGTTGGCCCAGCTGGTTTGTTATAACTTGAGCGATAAAACAGAGCGAATAAGCGGCGGAGTAGAAGAAAGAGCACAAAAACGCAGCTGTGACTGACAACAGAAAATTGTAGTTGTGCAAGAAACTGCAAGTAAACAAACGACGGGAAAGATAGGAACAAAGCAATCAAACCATTAATACATCCCCCCCCCACATCCCGCACGTGCTTTGCTCAAACTTGCCGCGCCTTTTGATGTGTAGCATAGCTCGTTAAATTCACACGTGATCATTTTGTTTACTTTGTGGCCACCATGGTCATATTCAGTTGTTTCTTTAAGCGAGCACGTCAATATACTGCACATACCGAGATTAGCACGAGTCAAGGTTAGCTGTTCAATTATTAGAGAGTTTTAGTAGATCGTTCCGATGCCTATACGATACCCCCGATAACGATACGATGCATGCGCAAAGGCGGCGGCGGAGTATCGGGTATCGTTATCGGAGTCATCGGAACGATCTACTAAAACTCTCTATTAACATTTTCGCCTATAGCGCTTTCTAAAACAAGCTGTTCTCGAGACCTCGCTAAAATGTTTCAATTGAGACATTCCTGAATGATTTTTGTTTAAAACACTTTTTTATGATTCTTGTGTGGGGTTTAAAGTTTACGTAATATAATGGGAATAAACACAAAACCCCCTAAAATAAAAGAATAAATAAAGGGGTTATCAAACGATATCCTGTGAGATTATTTATAATTTTGCAGAGGCGTACTGGTCCTCATCTGGCCCAAGTATATTCGCACAGGCGGCCGCTAGTTAAGGAGCTTTTTGGTCGCGGTGAAATTTCGAGGATAAAAGGGGACTACTTATTTGAGTCTTAGCTTCTCAAAGCTTGATGACGTAATTGTGGGATCGAATCCACGCGCGAGACGACAGTCGAGCGTGGCTCATGGATCGGGCACGAGGGCTGCGGGAGCACTCGACTTCGGCTCGTAACAGTCAATGGCTCGGCGGACACTCGTGTCCAACCACTGCCGTGTGGAGCCCAACTCTAACAATGTCTGGAGCTCAGCACTCGTTTTTTACTTTGCCGACCCCGTCGCTATGATTAACGTTAGAGGCATAGCATAGGCTCCAGGCCACGTGGCCGCTTGTTTTGGCTCCGATTTGGGGGGATGAACGATGCTCATGTTTCCCAGATCTTTTTTTTTTTTTTTTGCAACTGCCATTGCCTAAAAAGAGAAAAAAAGCTACAGCAAGTTTATTCAGTTATTAGGGAGTTATTTTGACTAGTATTTAATGAAAGTAGAAACATGTTTTTATGAACCCTTTAAAGGGGAAGACAAATTTTGTGTTAAACCTATATAAAATGCGGGCTTATTGCTATGGTAAAGCAACTTACCTTGCTTTACCAACGTAACGCCAGGGGTAAACACCTACTTGCTTTCAGGGAGAACAGGCGGAAAAAGCTACCCAAGTACCAGTGACTACTTTGTTACTTTGTTTCCCAAAGTGTGTAAAACACAAAAGTGAAGAACAGACTCACTCCTTTCAATCTTTAAACGGCATGTCCGCACACGCAGCATTTGGCGTTACGCGGCGAGGGTCACTTGCGCTCCAGCCAAAAGGACGATGCCGTATTCTGTTCCGTGTTTCTTAAGTCGGATTCTCGAATCTACCCTGTCCTCCGTATGAGACCCCGACTTCACGTCTTCATTTTCTCTTTGTGTCACTTTCTCGTTATGTTAATGGCAGCTACCCACCATCTTCCCATCGCGCTTACAATTGCACATGATTAGAAAACGGCTTCTTCGTTCCATTCTTAAAAGAGTGACTTTCTGTTCTACTTTCTGCATTTTACTATAAGCTCGTGCACATTTCAATCATCCAATGTCACTCTTTATTCTTGGACCCTTACATATCCCGTGAGTTCACCGGAAATATCCTCTAAAACGGGTATTTAACAAACAAAATAAAATAAAAGATTCTGTCAGAATGCATGTCATATGGTTATGCCGTAAAAGATTTGTTATATCTTAATTTTATGTGAACATTCATCAGGTGCGTTTATGTAAAATTGTCTCGTTTAAACATTTCTCGAATGTTTAAAAAATAGGATAATGTTTATATAACATCACTTTGTCAGTGGCAGATCTGTGGAAACGAACTGTCATTTTTAAGTTTTGTCTGAATTGTCAGTCAGGGTAGTCAGGTGGATAGAGTTTACTTCGATATTTCTAAGGCCTTTGATTTTATGGATTATCAATAACTTGTTCAGAAATCGCGATCTTAGGGTTTGAGTCCTTTTCTTTGCACATTGTTTCTGAATTACTTGTCTAGCCGCCAAAATTTCGTGCGTATTTTTGTACTGTACCCACGCACTTATGTTTTTATTTTGGTATGTGCCGCAGTTGCTCACACTTAGACCAATGCTTTCAATTTTTTTTTATAAATGATCTAAACGCATGTGTAAAGCTAACACGCACATTACAGTATGATGGTGTTGCAGAAATATGTGCATGATTGGTGTTGTAGAAATATGCTGATTCCTAATTTTTCTAAAATTATCGGTATGTTTGTGTCTATGAAGGTTGTACCTATACATATTTCTTATCAGCTTGTGAATGCTTCGTTACGCAGGGTTAATTTCTCGGGTGATTTTGGTGTATATTGTAACGAATGGGAGTGATCACGCAATGAATAAGCCGATTAGAAACTGAAAAATAAAAGTGAATGTTTAATGTGGCCATCTTGTGTAAAGAAAAGAGTAAAAGTAGTTGCTTCGCAAGCGTCGAAGTAGGAGTAACCACAGAGGTCGAGTGCTCAAGCGAGACTGACTTCGGACCTCCACGCCAAGCACATTTTGGACCAGCCTGGATTTCTGAGACATTCAGTGTTCGCTACGTAAAACATTCGTAACTTGATCTGACGGCAATATTTTTCAAACCTATGAGAAAGCTAAACTGTAGAACAGAAAAATTTGTCCGCTCCCAGGAACCAAACGTGGGGCCTCCGCGTGAAAGCCAAGCACAATAAGAATTCGGCCGCGCACTCGCTCGCTCGGCGACGCGCGTGGAAATATAATAAACTGCAATTTGTCTTTTCAAATAATCAACATTACTATTGCCGCCTCTTTTCGTGTACTTCTATTTATTTCTGGAATTACGCGCGAGTTTTCCACATTAACCTGCATGTTACGATGTTACATTTTGTTAATTAGGTCCAAACTAGAATTTTCCTCTGTTGTCTGGAACTGGACTGGGCGTTCAGCCACGTGATGATAGAAATACTTTGAAAGCGTTTATTTTGAATACTTCATGATCGCTATGTTGGTTGTAGAATAGTTTAGTTATATAGGAGGGTTTTAAAATGAAGCATTTGCCTCACTTTGAGTTTAAGTAGAAGTGAAGATGATTTGAGTATTTTTTTTAATATAAATGCCGTCATGAAATAATATACTGCCTTGATCTCACGTGATCTAATTATGTTCACGTTCCTAGGCAGTTTTCGCAAGTTTATTCTACGTTTATGTTATTAAAATCATCTCAATTTGCCCATGATCTCCTAGAGCACTTCAATATCCGCTGCACCCTTGGTGCAGGGGATATTGAAGTTTTTAACACAAATGTTTTTACATTTAGGTTTTTTCTAACTTATATGTAATCGCATTGTTTGTGCGTCAATAACAAGGCATCTGGCTGCTCATGAGCACAAAAAAGGACAAATGCATTATTGATGAATGAAGAGTACCGCTTATTTTTATTTATTTTTTTCTTCGTAAGAAAATTTGAGAGCAGTTACAAACTGCATATCACGATGATACGGTTAGGCCGGAGACATGTCGTTGAGAACTTTTCAGAGATGCAAGGTTCGCTTATGAAAGAATACAAAAAAAGCAAAACACAAGGTAATGACGCCGGAAGAACCAGTCATCGTGTTCCCTCAGCTCCCGGGTATATTTAGTAGGCAGCGTTCATAATTATTTTCAGGAGACTGACTGAACAAACATTGGTTCTGCTTTTCAATTTACTTGCACGTTTTTTTATTTATTTGAAATGTTAGGCTTGTTTGGTCGCTATATATAAAGTCAAACCCGTTTATAACGAACAGCAGGAAACGCTCCGATCAGTTCGATATAGCAAGTATTTCGATATAGCAAAAACCATTTACAACGGACTTCCACGATGCGTTCGTCGTAAGGCGAGAGTTTCTCTTTCTTTCTCATCTCTTCGCTTGTGCATTGTAACACCACGTCCTTTTTGTATGCGTGCAGAGCTTGTTCTTTTAGCTTATCTCCCTCCTGAATCGCCTATCTTCGTGGGCAACCACTTTGGGATGAAAAGATTTTTTTTCTGTGCGTGCGTGTAGAGTGTTTTTTTTAGCTTGCTCCCTATCTGAATCGCTTTTCTTCGCTCAATTTCGTTCGCGGCTAGAGCTTTCAAAATTTTCTTTCTTTCCTACTTTTTTTTTGTGGGGGGGGGGGGGGGGGGCAGGTTAGAAGATGATTGTTTGCGGGCTTTTGGAAGGCTTCCCGGGGGATAAAGTTCGATATAGCCAATATGTTGTTCGTTATAAAAGGTACGTTTTACATGCATTTTTATTTAAATTTTCCTTGAGTTCGATATCGACAATAATTCGCTGTACGTGGGTTCGTTCTAAACGGGTTTCACTGTATTATTTTGTGTTTCACTGGCAATGGAAGAATAGATACTGATTTGTTGTACATTCTTAGTCCGCGTTAAAAAGAAGCAGGGTTCCGTGTTTTCGGAGTTTATTTTTAGTGAAATTCGGAGGGTGTTTTCCAAAGTTTACCTTTCACTTGAAATTCGGGGTTTACGGATTTATTTTTGTTACATTCAAAATTCACCGGAAGTGGGAGTTTCTGTGTCCCAATTTTTGTTCAAAAATTCAATATAAAAATAAATTTTCGGAAGAAAAGGTGCCCTAACATTATAAAAATTCACCGGTTTCGCAATATAATTCTGCAGCTGCATTTGGTATTATAGTGATCTCGAGATTCGAAGTACCAACATCCTCACGATAAATCTTACAAATAAGTCCTGCTTCAGTAACAGTCGGTACATTGAAATAACAAACTCCTGGACGTAGTCCTTGGGAAGCATAAACCCTTCAGCTTTCCTCCCCTTCCAATGAAACCGGACGAGATAAACGGGAAATTATATTTTGTCAATAAAACTAGACACACACAAAAAGAAACTAATGCGATCTTTTTTTACAATACTAACCCTATAATCTGACAAACGTTATCTGTAAAAGACCGTCCTTTTTATTTTATTTTGCTACCTTGACCTCCAGATGCTGAAATATGTTTTTTATAAATCCGAATTGACGAAGATTTCACCTGTGAAAGTTTTTCGTAGTTTTTTAGATTTAACCGAAAACAGGGAATCCTACGAATAAGCACGTTTTTTCCATTTACGTTGGTTTCCACTCTTTCCTACACAACGTACGCAGCGTTTTAATGATTGGTAATTGGCTCGTAGATAACACGCTGAATTTTCCAGCCCTATCTCTAAATAACCACACTCGCCACCGCGACAAATGGTGAGAGATGCTTTATCATAACCTACTCTTTGGTTCAAGCCCTGAACTTTAACCGAAAATGCAAGAATGTGTTTGCACGCTGATAAATACCGAAGAACGACTCGACGGCTGCCACATGGTTCTTGTGCCACAAAAACTTGGGAATTACCTTCACGATGCGAGGATTAGGAATGCTCTGGACGGGACATTGGACGACATTATTTTTTTTTCTTCGCAACTGCAAGACTAAAAGAACGCCGAGTTGGTGTTTTCCGGTCTTACTTATATACACGTGTAGTAGTAGCCGTCGCGGTTCGAAATTACTTTTGCCGATATCTGGGATCAGCACCAGAGTTGGGACAAAGGCAGTCCAGCCTTTCACGGATATCACGCTTTCACTCTCTCACATCAGTCATCACCATCTTAATTTTAGTGCGTTTACCTACTTGGTATATTTGGCGGCAGGCTAGCAGGTGCATTCCGGTAAGGGTTGTCGCCTTTGTGCATTGATAACACGCAGCCACGTATACGCACCCGTTCCTGCGCAGATGAATCACTTTCTCACTTTAAAACATATTTAATTGTGTTCCAATATCGGTTGCTATTTTGTTCAGCTAGGGCGCAATCCAGTGTTCAGCGGAACGTGTCGAAAAAGTGAGCATATTCATACTAAAGTGTATTAGATTTTAGAAATCAAGATTTTGTGCGTTGGTTTTTTATATTCTTTTTATTTAACTTACGCTTTAACGCTTTGTGTCAGCTTTTTGTTTTTCTTGTTTTTTTATTTCTGGGCAGTTAAGCTAACGTTGTAAACCGCAGCGCTACCCTCCCACTGGTATAAGAGCACGTGACATTGTTTCGTATCTTATTGCGCTGCGCTAGCCTTTGCAGCTTTTAACAGCGCTGCATGGTGTGCTCTAAGATTGACAGTGTAGAAAAAGCAAAATTGATGCTGCGTGCATTTAAAGGTGCGATATCTGTGAACGCTCAGTGCATTCCCCTAAACTTGCAACCCGCGCCCATACCATTAACACCGCTGAATTTGGAAAGTGCGCTTCTGCATGCCTTGGGAATCTTCCTGACGCAAGTGCTCCCTGCCGATTGGAACCTCAAGAATTCATGTGAAGCGGATGAGCGAGCGGTATACGCTCGAAGCTATCCGCTCGAAGAGCTCCACGCACGTGACACGCATCTTTCGCTGAGCGGAGCATCGATGAAATCAATGAGCCTTGTCGTCATATCTCCCTATCTGCCGTAAGCCCGTCCAAAGTTACCCCGCGGACAGTGTTCCCGCATACAAATAACAGAGTTGGAATGATTCTCAGTTTCGAAGCAGAGCGCATTCGAGAAGAGGAGACTCTCGAGATTCGTTAGTACGTTGCTCGAATAAAACCAACGTACTATTCTCGATGAAGTACAGCTATTTAACTTCTTTACCGCACATGTACTACCGTAATAAAATTATATCCCCAAACCACCATTTTTTGGGGGTCAAATTAGGTAAATAAGTTTGATGTCGGAAGATATTTCTTTCTGAATGGGAGGAGAGATGGAAGCAGGGACTTCCTTTCTCTTCGAAGTGTTTTGAAGATAGCCAGCACCACCGCGTAGTACTGCGTTTGACACGGTACCTACCGACGGCCAGAGTGGTTTAACGCTGCGTCCCCACCTCTCGGGAGCTCCCCCAAAATTTCTGACATTCCGACAACAGCGCTAGCGAGTTGTTTCCGCTAACCCACTTGGCGCTAACTAAAATGGGCCAAAGATCAATTCCGGGAGCAGCGTAGCCAGCATCCGATGGTGCGAATTACAAAAGCAGCATAAAAATTGCATGATCAGGGCGCAGGTCGGCCTCGCTATTGCCGGCCAAATCAATCACGCAGAGAAAAAGCGCACGTGAGCGTTTTATTTTTCGGTCGCGATGAGCCGGGGATACAGAAGGACCACGAGTGCCGTCACGACGCACTTTTGAAGGATTGGCTCCAACAGAGCCGCGTATTAGGAGAGTTTGGCCAATGGGCGGAGCAAAGGCCGCCGCCAGCGCCGAATACTCCCCCCGCGGTTAGAACGTAAACTAAAGGTGCGACACAGCGTCGACCAATCAGTAGACCGCGACGTCACAATATTGTAAACGACATTTAAAGTGTAAAATAGAAGCGTTCAATCTGGGCTTCTCGGTGACCGTTTGCTCTGGGGCGGCTTGCTAGAACAGTGTCTCAGCTGTCTGACAGACTGGCTGAAAGAAAACAGTGAAAGGGTGAGGAGCGCGAGCGTCTTGAGACGCGGCTTGAGTCGTGCTCAGCTCGTGCGCTGGATTTGGCAGTGCTTCTTTTCCCTAGCCTCAGCTGAGACGCTGTTTCTATCAAGTCGGCCGGGATCGGAGCGCACGTTCGTTTATTCTACCCTTCAATATAGGCGTGACGATAACCTCACATGCGCCAAGTTTTAGTCACCAAAAGCCCAGATTGAACGCCCACCAATCCTTCTCTCGAATAGACAGGGTGTTTCTTCTTCTTTAAAGCTGTCTGAGCTAGGGGCCTTTTACTCGAGCGACGCCAAAACGCCGTAAATTAGTCGAGTCGCATTTTTAGAGCTCATGATCACTGCTAGAGGCTGCTTCGAGACCTGTGGTTGGCCCCGAAATGCTCGACTATTCAAACCAATCTATGGTCAAGCTCTCCCAATACACGGCGCTGGGCTCCAATGGATTGAGGCGCAGGTAGCGGTCGGACTTGGAGTGGAACAGACTCTGCGGGATATGTCCTCCGGGAAGGTTTCAGGCGAAGAGGGCAAACCGTTTTTCTGGCACCCCAAGAACCGAACTGCGCATTGTCCAAAACTCTTACGACTCCCGAGTGTAGCGCTAGCGGTTGCCATGGTTAGACCGGGTTTTCGAAATCGCTTATTCTCAAAACGGCAGCCAGGTGTGCCAACGAATACTCGGAGTAGAGACGAAAACGGCGTTTGCCAAAACCGACGCGACAGTTTTATCGAAAATTGCGTATAATTGTTTCTGACTTGTAAATTATAGAATGTTGTTCGGAAAATATGGCATCCTATCCCAACCATGGGATACAAACTGTCGCGGAGTCTGATCATTAAGAAACCTCGGCTTATTTTTGTAGTGCGAAAAGTGAGGTAGTGTTGTGGTTTTTTTAACCCGAAACTCCGTATACAATATTCAAGCTTGCTTTCAAGCGGAGACACGATTATCGCAGAAAACTGGGAAAAAGTCTCTGAGAGATGTCGCAGGCACCAGCAGTATAGAGACCTGCCATACTTGTGGTGCGCAAACTAGCGCTTGGTTGGCCATATAAAATGTGGGTACTGCAGACACGTGAAAACCCGATTTTTTGATAAATGAATCGCCTGCGCCGTCAGAGACGCGTGTTTCCCCATTCAGTCCTAGGGGAGTCATGCCCTACGGGTAGAGTGAGTATTATTGTGAAAGGCGTCAGTTGGAGAGTGTTTGACAGCCCCCCCCCCCCCACCCTGTTGGTGCGATTAGGGGCGCCAACTGAAGACCGAAAGCTCCTCGAACGACGGTAATCTAGGTCACGAGGCATACACTTTGGTCTGGCATGGACATCAAACCAGTTTGCGACGCTAAGCCTTTTTTGTTATTTTACCGTGACAGGTTATTTGACTCGCTGCTCCGGACTTGGTGTGCCCATATTTCGTGAAGACGTGTATCGTGAAGCCATGGACTGCGACGTCCCATAGTGCAACGCCCGCGGTGTGCCGTTATGACACTTTATAGACCAACGCGCCATTTCAGTTTCTTCGCTCAATTTAGCGGGGAAGTTGAATTGGTGTATTGGTCACGTGACATGAGATCACGTAAAGTCAATTTCCCCGTTAAAGTCAGCGTGAAAATGAACGGAGCGTGACCTACGCACCCACTCAGTCTCCCCGCTATACAAAACGGGGAGCTTGACGTCACTGTGACGTGATGTCAGCTGACCTATACGGTAATTGACTTTCGCCTCTAAATTAGCGGGAACGTTAACGGTTCGTGACTTGCTCACCAATACAGTGTGGCCACAAAATTTAGCGGGAAAATGGACGTCACGTGGCCTGATGTCACGTGATGCTAGAACGGTTCGCGTACGCACCACTGTTGCCCAGCAATTTTCCATACCATATTTAGCGCGATGACTTTTAGGAGCTCGTGTCGGAGAAAATCCGGCGTCGGCGTCGGTATCGGAGTCGGCGTCCGTGGGACCAAAAAATCCCGTAATGCATCGCGCGCAGCCACGTGCGTCACACGTGACGTAACACGTGGCTGCGCGCTTTGCATTAATATATTTACCTTCCAAATTTAGCGGGAAATTTTCTCGCCAAATCTAGCGGGAAATTTTTCCGCCAAAATCTAGCGGAAATGTTTCCCGACAAATTTAGCCGGCCAATAGAGTTATGACGTCACGTGACAGGTAACGCCGTGGACTAGACCACGCACACACACTTGCACGGCTTGGCAACGAGTCCGCGTTTATATGAGAAGGCTCTGCGAACGGAACCCGCCAAGTTTACTTTAGGTATACGTGAATCATTGTCTCCGTGGAGATCCTTTGGCAGTGACCGTGATAGTGGCATTATTACGTTTCGATATTAACTCAAAATAATCTTCATGGGCTGAATTTCATGCCGAAAGTGTCACAGAGTTCTTCTTTTACCAAAAGTGCTCGAGTCTAACTCAAAAGTTACACGAGCCGAGGCAACCTAAAACTTATGCGGCTCATGTAAGCAATACATAAGCATATATAGGTAATGTACGCATCAGTAATTCTACGTGAGTATTGAAAGATGCAATAATTTGTAACCAGTTCGGTTTACCTAACGGTTCAGATGTCGAGACGCCTTTGCTCCTCACGGAGAGACGATGAAATGGAGCGCAAACAGCAGGCTGACTCCCAGGAGCCTGCGCGATCAGGCGACCGTCAGAGCGCCCAGCTGGCTCCCCAGTGATGAACCCTGGCATCACACACCATCATGATACACGTATGTCCTCAAAACATAGCAGCGAATATATTGAATAAAGAGTTCGATTCAAATTCAAAAACTTTAAATTCGCTTATTTCTTATTTTATTTCAAAATGTATTCGCGATAACTTCAGTTACCACGAGGGACTCGTCAAAGGCTAAGAACGCTAAGGAGTCGAGGCAGTAGACGCAAGTTCGGAAGAAGCGGAAGCCAAATACTTTAATAAATTTCACTTGGCTCATTTGCATTAGGCAGCGCGCCTTGAGCGCCATACCCTCGCCGAGTGGTTTGGAAACCCCTTTCGAGAGAAGGCACGTCCATCACGCTGTGGACGCTGTCGCGCTTTGGCATTGCGCCGCGTTGAAGGGCTGCCGCCGATATTATTTGATCCACCGAGACGCGGGTTTGCACGACGACAGATGGCGTCCGGCATTCCTCCCAATCTCAAATTGGAAAACCCGAGGCTTTGCGCGTCCAGCTGCTTCAACTTCGCAAAATCTGTCCGCAGCCAAGATCATCGCGTTTTCGTGCGATAAGATGTATCCCTACTAATGTTATTACGAAACAAATTGAATTTTTTACTCAAGCACACTCCTCGCACATTCCAGTCCTGCATTAACTTAGAGTTGCCTCAAACATTTTGGTGAAACCGGTAAGCGTGTGAGTGTGTCGTCTCGATAACAAATTTAAAACCAGTCAAGGCACCCCGTAACTAGGCACAACTCCCCATAACGCAAGTCGAACGCACGCACGATACATTCTTTGGTCCCCAGGTTCGTCAGATTGATAAAGACGAGTATATTTTTTCCTCGTGGTTTTTGTTTAACGTATGGAATCGTGCCATAGGCATCCGGTAATTTAAAATAATTCTGAAATCGTCGCTTTCGCTACGCTGAGTCTCCCCGAAATGCTTTAGCATTTAGCGCGGGGGTTCCGACTCAGGGAAGAATGGAAATTGCAACTTCGCAACGGTCATCATAAATTTGTGTTCGGAGGCTGTTCTCTCGGGCGTCAGCGGTTTCGGGTGCAGGCAGCGCAGCGTCTCTCGATCACTGCCTGCGATCCAGATAATGTTGTCTTCGAAGAACCAATCTTTCCTCCCGGGTGTTTGCGCTTTCGCGGAAACACCGTCGTCGCGACGCCTCGGTTTTACGTTGGCGCGCAGCTGTTCCACCTCCAGGGCCGCTCTATCGTCTCGTCTCCCGCTCCCAGTCCGTCCAAACCAGGACCGTCCAAACGAAAAACGGCTGTCTGCACCGGGACAATAAATGTTCAGCCATGTAATAAAAAGAGTGCTATTTACTATGCTGGATTCCATCGTACGTGAAAGCGCAGTTAAAGGTTCGAGCACGCGCTATCACGAACAGGCATACAAAAAGCGCAAACTGTAGGGCATTCACTCCAGTGGAATGGCTCAGCGGACTATGGAAAACGTGCAAAGGAATGACGAACGCCTTCACGTTGCGCTTTGAAGTCCTTAGATTTGTCTTATTACTTCGTTTAGCGTTCCGGGCTTTCGCGTTAGTTGAAACCGAGTGCTTTTGTTGTATCCTCCCGGGAAATATTAACAAAAGATATTGTCGGAAATTAAGTATCACGGTAACACCGCCAATGCCAAGACATGGAGCGGGGAGGCGCTTTTTCATGAGTGTATTAGAAGAAAGTTTTAAATGCCTGTTGTTGTGTACTGCCCGCTAAACAAAAACGTCGAACGGTTCTTCTTTTTTTTTTTTTTACTTTTTCGATGAAGTGCTACGTTGTGCGAACGAAAGGAAATATGTTGTTCTTGGTGGTAATTTAAATATAAATTTAGTAGAAGATTCCTCAACCACTGCTGACGTTTTGCTGTTATTAACGGCAGATAACTTTTCTAATAAGATTGCACACCCAATATCACTACCCTGTCTACATCGACAGTAATTTGTTTATTCGTCGGAACCTACGACGAGGAAAGGGTCGAGGCTGGCGCAATGACCTCAGATATTTGCTCCTATTTCTGCTAACTGACACAATACGAAAAGTGCGTCAAACGTAACAACCTGCAACTATCAAAAAAAAAAAAGACAAAGTACGATTGAAAAATAAGCAGAGTGAGTTGACACTACTTGGGGTGAGTACTGTTCTCACGTAGATATAGCGTACGACAAGTTTTCGAGAGGTTTAAGCGAATTTATTTTGATTGTTTCGCTTGTGAATCCGTAAAACATTCGACAAAAGGTGGACGCCTCGAATTACGCTTTTGAAAAAAACGCGCGGGAAGCTTTATCGAATATTTCTTCCAGCTGTGATGAAACGGCATTAGCCCAGTTTACGGAATACATGGACAAATTAATTAGTGAAGTTAGAAAATCTAAACCAATATATTACTCTGGTTTATTTGACTCTGAATGCTTAAAAAAGTCCGATCTCAAAAAGTTAGGGAAAGAGGTTTAGTTAGTGAAACGACTTATCGTGACTATTATTCGCGTATATTATGTCCCTAGGCCGCATAACTTGCATGAGAAGACCGCATTAGTGTAACTCAGATGGCTTTAAAGAAGAAGAAACACCCTGTCTAATTGAGAGAAGGATTGGCGGGCCAGAATATTCTTACCGTTGTTGTCACGATTTGTAATTCACGCATCTCGGGAATGAACTCATACAAAATACTTAACTTTGACCGTATATATCCGCGCATAAATTAATAAAAAAAGCAGTTTTACGCTCCCGATAACTGGGAACTGCCGTCTTATTATTATGCCAGTATAGTAACGCGAAGTGCTAACCAACTGGCCCAAAATTGAAGCATTAATGCGAAGAGCTCCAAGTCTAATTTGACGGGTTAAAACAGAAAACGTTATTCAGGCATACGCGAGACTAGGAAACATTGTTCGTACATACCCGAAGGACGTGGCGTACAATTTTGCGGTAATTGCAATGGTGGATCTCCTTGGCATTGAGTGTGTTTTACACGCTGCGTATGTATGCGTAATAGTTCGATGAGTGACGTGCAATCAAGTAAATCACGTACGTTTTAAGCTTTCTGCACAGCCCTTGGACTGCAGGGTCACCTCGTTTGTAGGTATACATCATTATTACGAGGAATTTATTCTGCCTGCGTCGCTATAGCAGTTTTAGTCCAACGGCCCAACCACATGGTCGCGTTTTGCACGTGTTTCCGAGGCGTCTCTCTCCGCGTCGGTGGGTCGGGCGCTGCGCAGTATCGCCAGATCGTGTAGGCCTAAATCATCGCACAACCGTCGACAACCACCTATTCACAGTGTATTACTGCTGCACAAATAAGTTTATTTAGAGCTGAGATATTTTTCCTTTTAATTTTACGTTAGAAATGATTACCTGGCAATCGCGAGACTGTCGTACACCTTTGCTGCCTGCGACTGCTGCCCGCGTGACTTTAATGTGTCGATGCCCTGCAAGCCACTTCTGGAGCAACTCCGAGATCTGGCGGAGGCAGACAATGGGGGGCGCCACGCGCGCATCGCATTATCGTGCGCGACCTCGAGTGCCGCGCTCTTGCCGACGCGGCTGTGACGCGAGAAGAACGCCTCACGTGGTTGGGGCTTGAAGCAGCCTTCTTTGGGGAGCTGCAAGCTTCATCGAGTCGTCATCACTGAACCTCGAACTGCAGACTGGCGGTAGCTGCTTGTTTCGTCCAGGGAAGCTTGCTGTATACCAGGCGAGGCGTTCTTCGTCTTGAAGGGTTGACGTGCGTCGTGTGTATGCTTGCTTGCGACTTGTTGTCACTTCGACACCTAGGTGCGCAGCACACCGGCATGTCTTACGGCCAAGATACACTCAGAGGTAGTCGATTGAGTTTACGTGACTTCTAAAGACTTTTTCACTCGGTTAAAGCAAACATTTCGGCGTTTTCTCTCATATATGCCTCGAAATGCGGACAGAGGTTGCACCGCCTTTCGCAACGAATGGCAGAGTATAATTGATTTGCTGCGAATGTTTTGTGCGCTTCCAATGGTGACGATTGTCCTAATACGGAGACTCGTGGGCGCCACGCAAGATGACTCGCCTCCAAAGCGGAGTTCCAGAACTCACCTGATCTAACAACGTTTCCCAATACTGAAAACACGTTCCACAGTCCGATTGTAACTATTAAAATAATCTTTAGAAGACGCAATAAACAAGGGTGGCATATTTTGTTTAAAACGGGAACACATTAGAAGGGCAGGGCGAGAAAAAACGACTCGTTCGCAAAGGCTAACATTTCCGACCTTTATTTATTTATTTATTTATTTATGTATACTGCGACCTCAGTTGAGGTCATTGCAGGAGTGGATTACACAACTAAAAACATGAGTAGAGAACAATAAACGAGAACATATTCAACAACATAATGATTCGCCAGAAACACCAAACATCAAAGGAAGTCAACTTTCGCGAGTTTTATAACAAAGTCGTCGTACTGGAGCATACGCGTAGGACCGTCAATACTATTCCACAGCTCAACAGTGCGCGGAAAAAGGAATTTTTGAAACAGTTTACGCGAGAACGAAAGGGTACAATATTTAAGGGATGGGAACGCCTAGTGCGCGAAATATCTGAGAAGGAAATATACTTCATACATTCAATGCCACTTACATTATTAACAATTCTATGTAACAACTTCAATCGCTCGATAGTTCGCCTTAACGATAAAGATTCTAGCCCTAATGTTGGCAAAGCGGATGAAGGTGAAAAGTGTCGATCATATCGATTGGAGATAAATCGGATAGCCTTAGCCTGAACAGAGTCAATGAGATTAATGTCCTTTTTTAAATGAACGTCCCAGACCACTGAACCGTACTCCAAAATCGGCCTCACGAGAGTTTTAAAAGCGGTTAATTTTACCTCTTTAGACGAATTTTTTAACGTGCGTTTAACATAGCCCAATTTTCTGAGGGCGCGGGAGCAAATATAGTCGACGTGCCTATCCCATTTAAGGTTGGAAGTAAAAATAATACCTAAATATTTGAAGTCGCTTACCTCCCTTAGTACTATTTCATCAATGCCATAGCTAAAAACGAAAGGTGATTTCTTATTCGTAAATTTCATAAACACAGATTTTTCAAAGTTTATTTCCATTTGCCATTGCTTGGTCCAATTGAAGAAGCGTGCGAAGGATTCATTAAGTAACAACTGGTCATTAGCCGAATGAATATCGTTATATAGGACGCAGTCATCGGCATAAAGAAGAACTTTAACAGGAATGTTATCTACAATATCATTAATATACAGGAGAAATAAAAGGGGCCCTAATACGGATCCTTGCGGAACACCTGAACTAACCGTAGCTTCTGATGAATTAGCATTCCCATACGAAACAAACTGTGACCGGACTTTTAAATAATCAGTGATCCAGTCGAGTAAAGGGGATTTTTAAGTATGACCTTTAACTTCAACAGTCACGACCACGAAGGAAGGGTGTATTCTCCACGTTCGGCGGGAGTTTATATCACGAGGGCGCCACAGCATTCTGTGCGCCAGTAGACTTCTGTGTGATGTGTATTTGTTTGTTCTCCACCTAAAGCACAGCAATCGGGTAAGAAAACTTCCCCTCGGAGAAATAGCTGTATTACATTTCAAAGAACATAGGGGCATTGTAGAAAGTTGTAGAAATAAAAAAAAAATTGATTCAAAACATAAAGGAAGGAAGAGAAAAACCGGAAGCGCGCCGGGGTCCGAGGTAGCAGGCGGTAGCGAGCTTGTTTGCGGACAAACACCGGTGAATAGGAATGCCGGCCCGAGGAAGACTGATAACATCGCGGATAGTTTCAAACATTACGGCCTTAGTAAATGGGCGGAACCGAGGGTCCCCTATCAAATTACCTCTACACATAAATACAGGGCGCTGAGAACGATACAATTTGAGCAAATATATAGTCATCCGCAACGGACTCCACTGGAAGAGATATCGGAGATTTTATTTTCTACGTTGCACTCGTGTTACACCCTCGGTGCAGCGGATATTAACGTTTTTAACTCACATTGTAGAATTTTAACTCACATGTTGTAGAATGTAAGGAGTTTGCAACTACTCTAAATTATTTCTGTTCTGAATCGTTTCCCAACCAGAGCTCATGAGCTGGGAAAATAAGCAAATGAATTGATGAGTGAGCCCTCTATTAGCCTGAACAGCGTGGCTGCCGGATGGCTTCCAGATTCTGGAAGGGCGGCACGTTCCACTCGGGTCAGCAAGGGGTCGAAGTTATTAGCCGAGTGAAACAAAAGACGTCGATGAGCCAGCACACTTCGCGGGAGAGCGATGCGCACGAGTTACGCAAGACAGAGAGAGAGAGAGGAGACGTAAAAGAAAAAAAGATGAAATGGGCCCCAGAAGGTCTCGGCGATCCCGGCGGACGTGGTTGCGCACGCTCGCAGCCTTGGCCACCAGGAATTTCCTCGCTGGCCAACTCCCCTTCGGGTTTTCGCGCGCACGCAGGCCACTGGCATCTTCACTCGCTCTGCGGGCCGATTCAGCTACAGAACCGGAATATATTCCGAGTGCGCAAACTGATCGAATGTGTGACTCGACTAGCTTCAATAGCGAATTTGATAGGGCGCCATTTAAAAATGCCATTTGACTTCAGTTTAGCCGCGTTCCACCACGCTGACGAACAGCGTTCGTCACCTTTCCTGCAAGGTAGTAGGACGAAGACTAGTTATTCGCGGAGTTATTGCTGCTCGTGATAGGCAAAACCAAGGCGAGTGGATCCGCCCTTACAATATTTTTCATCAACTTTCTACAAAATAATTATACAAAGTAGTGTATAGAAACTATAGATAATCATGTCATATAACACCTGAGACTGTGGTGGAAGAAATTCCAATTTCTTCTACCACAGAACTTTAGTTCTGCCAGTTTTTTATGGGCGACTGCACTTGAATGGGTGGGTGCATTGTCTTAGTGAAACCACCGCTGTTTCTTGATCATTCCGGAGTGTTTTTCTTGAATTACTTGTTTCAGCTTGTGCCGAATTCTTATGCAGTATTGACCAGTAAGAGTGTTTCCCTTTTGAAAATAATCGATGAGCAAAATTAATTTGCCGTCCCCAAATACTGATGCCATCACCTTGCCAGTCAACTGAATGGTCTTCTTTGGACCTGATTCACTGGGCGCAAACTATTTCTTTGATTGACTTTTTGTTTTTTGGTGTGTAAGGTGAACACAAACCTCATCCATAGTTACATATTGTCGTTTGAAATTCGTTGGATTTACCTGAAAAACGCGCAAACTTTCGGCTCCCGTTTGGGCTCGAATGCCTTTTGACTCCGGATTCAGCAAATGCGGAACTCATCTTGCAGAAAGTTTTTTAATCCATATTCACTGTGTAAAATATGAACAACTCGTTGAGAACAGATGCCCATTGATTCCTCACTTTCAGACACTTTTATGCGACGGTCTTCCAAAGCCAGGCCATGGATTTTATTCACAATATTTGGTGTGATAGCTGTTTTCGGACGTCCTAAACGTCATTGTGTTCATCACTTGTGTCCGTACGACCATGCTTGAATTCGGAAACCCAAAAACTCAAGATAGGAGACGAAAGTGTTGAGTCCCCAATAGCAGCATTTTGTCTGCACTTAATTTCAATCGTAGTTTTTTCCTCCAAATAAAAAAAAATGTACCGCTCGTATTTCGTCTTTATCCATAATTTAAATTGCTCATGGTAGCTCGACTGGAATGCCTCTCAAAGCCAACCTTTTTTGAGATATCATTCTGACATTTGCTTTGATTTTACACGAAAAAGTTGCCAACACAGCGACATAAAAATTTTTTGAAAAAAAGTATTCTATTAGCGATTTTAGAAACTTTTCAATCTAACCTCATGATGGGTGTAAGAGCTTTTTAGAGGACTGTGCCGTCTGTCCCAATGATTTCCGGGAAACCACAACACCTATAGAAATCGCTTTAACGGGTTTGTTTGAGAGATCAGGCAACCCTTCAGAATATATGCGTCGGGGAAGCCGCTTGGCCCTTTCGTATCCCGTGGCCGCCAACTTGTCTGTGTGTTCTGCGCATGTATTTCACGGGCTCGATTTGGGATGACCAAGGGACGCGTCCCCACAACATCTCCGGCACATTTAAGGCTAACTCATACGTGTACTTTTTTATCTGTATTTCGACCGAAGATGAAAGCGTAGACGAACTAAGAAATTTCTGATGAGCAACAAAACCCAGCAACCATAGCGCTCACATAACTTATTGGTGATCTTGCAGAACGGTTCGAAGCCGGGCGAGTGGCTGGGATCCAAAATCCGAAGAAGCATATAAAGCAGGGGGAAGAAAACAAACTGAAAGGGACATTACTCGTGACTGGAGTTAGCTGTAAACGGGTGTGAAATAAAATCGGGTTGGAATGTTCCATGACTTCACAGAGGCGTAATGGTCTGGCGCAAGTATTAGACCCTTGCAAAAAACGCCTCCTGCGCGCTGCCATCTTTGTCTGCTAAGCTGTGGAAAGCCTTCTGAGCATGCGCTGTTGCTCCGCTGTGCGCTATATCAGACGCTGCGCACGCGTCCACAAGTCAACGAGTCAGCATTTTTCGCTCGGCTGATAGGCGATGGAAAGGTCTCTACTCGCACAGACCGCCACTGATTCAGAAGCTTCTTTTTCACGGTAAAATTGCGAGCATGAAAGAGGACTATTTGTTTCAGTCTTCCTTCGCATAGCTCGATGACGTAATTGGAGATTGAAACCACCCGCCTGGCGATAATCGAGCGCGGCTCAAGGATTGGACACGAGAACTGCGTTAGCACTCGACTTCGCGCTCGTAACAGTCAACGCGTCGGCGGACAATTGATCAGTGGCTCGAGTCCAACCACTGGAGTGATGAGAATAGCCCAACCCAACACTAACAATGCCTGGAGCTCAGCGCACGTTTTCTATTTCGCCAGCCCCAGCGCGTGGCTATGATTAACTCGAGAAGGCTGGTGAGCTGGGCTAGCTGGTATGAAGAGATGTGACACATAACAGCGCACAAACGTCGAGTACACAGGAAAGGAACACGCAAGACACACAAGCGCTGTTCTGGTTCCGATAACAAGCTATGATTAACATTGGCAGCATAGGATATGCACCAGGCCACGCGGCCGCTAGTTCTAGCTCCGAGTTGAGGGATGCGCGAAGCACATATTTCTCGAATTCGTTTTATTTAATTTTTTTGCTGCTGGAATTGATTAGAAGGAAAAACTACGGCAATTTTATTCGCTAATTAATTTTAAGGAGTCTTTCTAAGTAGAATATAGCGAAAGTAGAAAAATTGTTTCATGGCTGCTTTAAAGGGACACACAATAGCTTTCGAGGTCTTTTATGCCACAGCCTCAATGTACGCACCTCAGCATCCTATAAAATAAAAATTATTGTCATCATACCTAACCTTTGGTCCTACATATAAAAGTGCTATCAAAGATTATGGAAGGTTTTAGGGTCAAGGTATCTCATTACGGTATTTTGTGACGGTTTTTTTTATAGCGAAAAGTTTGTTAGTGACAGTTTTTTTGTGCCATGAAGGCAAGCTTTTACTGTGAATTCCAACCCTTACCTCAAAGCATTTTGCCTATAAAAAGTGACTCGTTAACGATGGTTTTCCTGAATCCCATGTGAACTAAGGCGCTCTTTCCGCCACGGCAGGGTGGTGGGCCGAACGCGGAAGATGGCGGCTTCCTGGCCAATATGTGGGCGGGCTGCACCCGAGCGCGAAGCCGGTCTCCTGGGAGCGGCTCTCCCATCCCACTCTCGAGGGCCAGGACGGCTCAACGAAACTTTCCGGCGCTGGAAACTCTCCGGCGCCAGCAATATCACCGCCGGCAATTGAAACAACCTGCTCGCCACCCTTTCCTTTTCTGCTTTTCAACTTCCTGTACAGTGAGCTAAGTGGGACCGCCCCAAGCAGCGATGCACTTCACGCGGAAGTGGCTGATTAGGGAGCTTACCGGCGCAGTTACGGCTGCCGCTATTTGTCAAGTGAATAAACGACTTCTCGCTCGTAGACCACGCTAAATAGCGACGCTTGGAACGACAAATAGATAGCTTTGTGAGAAAATAATACCGGATTTGTAAAGTTCCTAGCTGTTCTTATCGTTGTTCGGAGCTATTAAGTATAATTTTGCACTATATTATTACCCAATTTAAGAAGATATATTTCCTGAACTTGACAAGGTTTTGATATTAAAAAGTCAGACAGAGTTGAAATTAATTTTTAGATATTGACGATAATTATGTTTACTGCCTTCCTTAACAAAAAAAAAAAGATGGTACAAATATTTTAGCACAATGAGGTTGCCGGTTACCCATTGCATAAAATACGCTTATACACGCCTGTATTGTACTAATTGTAGCTATAGTACGAATATTCCCTACTAACCAGGCACGAACACGCTACAAAAAAGTACCCAATTAAAGCCGCTCTCTACTGAGGCTCAGACAAAACTTGACAGCATCTGCGGTTGTTTGCTTTTTTATGGCGTCTTTGCACATACGTTATAGCGGTCTATCAAATCATTGTATTCAGAAAGTCGTTGTGCGCTTGTTTTATGAAGTTATCAATGTCAATGAATTGAAGCTCCAGTTGTGTGCTGATTGAATGAATCATTATGGAGTCACGATGAACTGTTGCCGCACCGGCGAATTTCTGCGTATGAATTGTGACTAATACATGACGCAATACTCATGTTTGGCACTGGCTATCAAACAAATCAGGTGTATGAAGATGGTGTCGAATTGGTTTCTCACTCCCTTTGTCTCGAACTTCATGGCTGTATGAGCTCAGGGAGACGCCGAGGTAGCATCGCTGCCACCAGCTTTAGGTGCAGTTTTTACACTCGCAATCTGAGCATGCAATCAATAACTATCATTCGTCTACGAATTTATTGGCAAATGGTTAATACACGTTATTGTTGGAGCGGCATAATGTGCCAAACCATGCGTTTTCTATTTAGTTGTATTCTTGTACTCTGAGTTTTGACCAAACTCTGGAGTGTGTCGAGCCAAAAAAAAATTGTTCTTAAGTCGAAAGTTTTATATGTCTCATCGTTCAGTCGACCTTCAAAGTCCTTCAGCGAAAACACGTCGGCGACACGGAAGGTGCCAAAACGTTTACTTGACTGTAGTAAGGTGGTTAGTTGGGCGAGTTGGTAATGATTGAACATAGTTAAAATTGCGCACAAATAGAAAGGAACAGAGGAAAGAGAAGAGGCAACCGCAAACTCACAACTCGATGTATTGAAGGCTCAAATGCTCAAATTGAGAGGCTTACATCGTCTGGGTTTCCAGCGCAGGCGCTAAATGAGGTGGTAGGAACACTGATAAGAAAAACAAAACGATGTGAAAAAGCTGCTTGTAGTGTCGAGAAAAAAAAGAGTGGGGGTGCTTCCGCATATACACAGAATTTCCCACAATCTGAAACAGGTAGCCAATAGCTACGGAGTGGCCTTAGTGATGTCAGTCCCCCCAAAAATGGGTCAAATTTTGTTCTAAGGTTGGAGCAAAAATAGAAAATATTACGAAACGCGGGCGCAGCACAACACACGTCTACCCTTATGTGCCCTGTTCAACCAGTCGGATTTATAAAATCCCCTTTTTGTGTGGTCGATCCTACGTAGGACAAACAGGACGGTGTGTTAATGACCTGTTAAGGGAACACAATCTTTCTCTATAATCCACGCTGGGGGACCACCTATCCCTGCATTGTCAAGCATGTAATTGTACACCATTTTCGCAAAAAAAAAAAAACATTTTCGCCAAAATTGGCAGATTCCACGAAAAAACAGTACGGAAATTTTCGAAGCTTTTAGTATACTCCGCCTAGGCGAGCGTTGTGTAAGCCAACCTTCTGTGGCTTTAAACAACAGGGAAGTCCCCTCTCTGCGATCGTATGAGATATGGTTGGTGTTGCGTGCACTCGCGTGCTCGGGTGCCCCCCATGCCGGTGTGGCCATGGCCCGAGCTGACACTGTGGGCTCTTCTTTCTTCCTTCAATAGATCGAGTGGTGAGTTTTCGCTTGTCTCCTCTCTCTCTCCTCTGTTCCTTTCTATTTCTGCACAATTTTAACGATGTTAGTAGCCTCATGGATAGGTATAAATATAGGCACATTCATTAGACTTGCCCAAACTCATTTAAACCATTGGCTTAGCATGCTGTTGATTGATGGCTCCCATTACCTTCAGTGTTCAGGGTGATCAATGTTACCTCGATCCTGCTGCAAGGATTGTCCCTGGTTCTTCATCCAAAGAGACAATCGTTGGAGAGCCTACACAGAAATTTCAGTTATGCAAATATGCAGGCATTTTATATGCAAGACAAAGTTTATAAGGATAGAGTTCTGTACCTGCAGAGCTGCAAGAAAACAAACTGCATTTTTAATACTTTTTGTGGGTCAACAGGTTTTCTTTGAAATGGCACTAAAAAACTGTCAAGTGGAAGCCACTCTATTTACCTTGGAAGATGGACGTACCTTGCAATACTAGAAGAGACTGTCGACACATTTTCTTTCACTGCACAGTGTCTCAATCTTGTCTTCCAGAGTTTGGCACTGCTCATTTTTAAAGCATCTATCCTACTCTCATGTCTCGAGCCGTGAAAATATTGTCTCCTTAAAAGACTCTAACAAAACCTGAAAGAAAAAAAAAAGAGAGAGTATTAATACATTAATGTTTTCTGAAGACATAAAATTTGTGGAGCAATTGCCTGTTATCTCCTTTTCTACATATGTGTCTTTATTTGAACTGACCTTCAGCTGTCTCAATTACCGTGACTTCCCTTCCGTATGAATACAAGGGTGACCAGACACGACCATTCAGAGAGGGAGTCTGGATGTCCTGACCCCTTTCTTGAATTCCAGTGTGTAAAATTTTAAGGCAATGAAAGGGGTGGGAGTGCAGAAGTGTGGGGGTTAAACATTTGAAATGTGACCCACCACTCCCCATGGTAACACCTGTATCCGCCCTGCATGCAACCAACTATTCTCAATCTGGGTTTGAGCCAAACTTGCAGGCCTGGGTGCCTTCATGTGCGTTCTGCTTAAGAGCGTTGACATCAAACAATTTTTTCTACATTTCTTTTTCTTTTTGTTCTGCTGTGTACAGCTCTATGCTATGGTGGCATTTTGTACCAGCTGTTTCTTTATCTTCCTGTGAAGCACTATGCCGTTGGCATCAGGTACTACAAAAAATAGCATCACCCTAAAGAGAAGGACATTGGGGCACCCTATGCAGAACTTGAAAGATGCACTATGCTTACGTCTGCAAACAAAAATGTTCCCGGTGAACAGGTCACACACTGCACGAAGTGGTTTTTACAAAAATATGGTTGCCAAGAACTACATAGACTTGTAAACTATTGTATGCAGTGTCTGACGTTACGTCCGACGGAACCCAAAATAAAAAATTAAAGTTACGTCTAGCGCTTTACTGATTTTTTGAGTTACGTCCGACGTAACCCAATATGAAAATTAAAGTTACGTCAGTCCAACGTAACCCAATATGAAAATGAAAGTTACGTCCAATAGAACTAAAAATAAAGTAAAGTTATGTCCGACCAAACTCAAAATAAAAAGTAAAGTTGCGTCAGATGGAACCCAAAATAGAAATAAAAGTCACGTCCTGCGTAACCTACGCATATGGTTAACTACACGGCCAATACATGGCATGGCTAAAATATTGTGAATTATTACTGCGTTACGTACAAGCTCGTGAATGATTTAAAATCTCAACTTTATCAGTACCTTCAGCTTTTGAGAGGGCTGGAGTGTGTTCCCCGCACATTGAAGCTGCTGAAGCTGGGTGGGTTCGATACCCGTCAAATGCATTTTCTTTCTTTCTTTCCCCTACTTTAAAACAATTTATTGAATTTTTTTTTTTTTTGACATGAAAACACTTTTTGATATCTTTGCAGGTGTTGTTACACCTGCTTGTAGCCCGTGCTGGCTCGGGCTGAGAGCATAGTTGATCTGGCCTAAGCGCCAGGGGTCTATTGTCATTCTCACACCCGGGCGGCCCCCTCGAAACAGCTCTTTATTTAAGACACTCTGGAAGAAAACGAACCATTGCCAAAGCTGGTCGCGGCGTTGGCGACCTGAGTGAAGTGCGTGAAGGTTGTGCCAGTTTTCAACAAGTCTGCCGGAAACCCTGCTGCGCTAACCAGCGGGTTCGTTGTTGCATTACCATTCTATCTCTCTTAATGTTACCGCCCGGTTCATCCGCGATTCTCATAAAGCGTCGCAAGAAAATCGTCTTAAAGGAGAAAAATTAATGTGTCTTAAGAAAAGAGGAAAATACGAGAAAGAAAAACAAAATAATGTGACGGGCATCTGTGCCTGGAGGTAGATAGAGTCGCGATTTTAACCCAGTACCAATGCTGCGACGGACGTAAAGGCCCGTTCACACACTTGCAACCTCTTAGAACCGAAAGCCTTGCAGGACATCTTAATCTCTCTTACGACGAGAGGACACTGGCACCATCTATTGGGTAACAGTGTAAGCAGCGGTCCGGCATACTTTGTATTTTCCCTGTAAGGCTATACCTTCTTTCTTGGCTCGAAGCCTTTTGTCAACGTTATAAACAGCTTTCTCCTTAGGTATTACGCACGACCTCGAAATCCATAAATCTTCGCTCTTGGCAAATTACGGTTAGAGCCCACCGGGTGGCCGCCGCGCATGAGTAGCGCCAGCGTGTTCTCTCGTCCCAGAGAATTTTGAATGTTTCAACAATCCGTTAAATTTTTGTTTTTCATTCGCGGAGGAAAAGTGAGAGAACTTTAAATATTGCCAAACATACTGTAATTTTTTCTGTAAAGGAAAGCTTTTACCGGGATTACGCTGTCACCTGCATTTACAAAACAAAAGGCGAGGCATTTTTAGATAGGCGCCAAGCCTTTCTTCACGTCACTTAAAACCTAAGACTCCTATATATATATACATGTTTTTTGTTTGTTTGGTTGTTTGCAAATCGTCACTCGTCAGCTTCCTCAACCACCACGAAGTGGGAAGCAAGCCGATACAAGAACCGAGTTCAAACTATTTCCTGCCAACAAAAAACAAATACCAAAAAAAAAGTCAAAATTTAAAAGAAAAAAAAGAGAAAAAATAAATCTCGCGATTTTGAATGACCGTGCACCGAGATGTCCGTGCACCGAAATGTCCGCGCACCGAAAAATCCCATACCGAAATGTCCGTGCACCGAAACGCCCTACACCGAAACGTCCTACGCCGAAATGTCCGGATTCTATACTTCAATATTTATTCGCATTAACCTCTGTTTCCAGACTAAGAAATTTGCCAAAACTCCAGAATTTGGAACGGGATTAACTGCAATACGTTACCGCTTTTTTTTGTTTTTGTTAACATGCCGACACGATTTTTTGTCGAGATTTTCTCGATCAATCAAACCTGAACACGCCTAACGCTTACACAAAATGTAAAAAAAAAAAAAAAAATTTGTTTCTAATTGAAAAATCAACTACGCATCGCCTTGAATGCTTATTCTCCGCCAAACGAGATGTCAAAGTTTTAGCACTAACCATTACCTTATTCAAAAGTTATGTTTTTTTCTGTTATTTTTCTTTTAATTTTCAATAGGCAAATGGCGGCCAACCGAGCTCTCCAGTACGCGGATATCCATGGCGCCACCTACCGAAAACAAGCGAACTCGGCCGCCGTCGAGAATGAACAAAGACGCACTGCTGAAGCCTACTTCCCCGCACGCATAGACTAAATGCGGAGAAGCCCCACATCTCAAATTGAAAGAGACGTGTTTTACCGCTTCGCGTCGTCACGTGCATGCGTTCGGCCCCCTTTCTTACGATCGTTATTGGTCTTTTTCAACCGATCGTGGCGATTTCTATGAGCCACGCACCGCGTTCCACCCCAACGTGCTCGTATTGTATTCGACGGGCACAAGCGTGGCACGCGCGGAGAGAACCACTCTCACAGATTGGATTGTCCTCCTTCCACGTGAGCGAGCAAACTGCACCATTCAAATCCCCTAATAGCCCGAACGAGGCATGCACGATGGCCTCCTCGCATCGGTCTGCTTCAAAAGTAGTTCCGCTATATACTCCATGTAAATTCACGACGACACGTGCCGGCCCACATAATCGTACGACTACACGCGAATCTGGTTCAGAGAGATTTCAATTTCGTACTTTCATTCTTGTTCCGCTCTCCACGCCGAAACGATCGAGGATATGGCGGTAGAGAAATGTTTTATAGCGCGACAATTCAAGCAACGTGACGTCAAGTAGTTAAACACACACACGCCAAACACGCGATTTGCGAATGGGTATTCACTACTACAGCGGGATGCATTTCATCCTTTTTATTCCACTGTTTCACATATCGGCGGCTGGGCCGCAACAGTTTTCGCTGCACACTCGGATAGGCGGTAAATCCCCCGTTCTTTGTCTTTCCCGTTGGGTAGCGTCGCCTTCTATGGAGTTACGAATAGCATTCTTCAATGAACGGGACCACCTTGAAGCCATCTCGTTTTGTTCACACGCACTAATCGGATTCCGCCTCCACGTATCCACCCAAGACCCCTTTCTCTTCCTTCAGATTACCTTTCTATCACCATCTTCTGCTCAACTGCACGCCCTTGTCACTAGTGATGCTAGGAAAGCATTCGATCACGTCGGCCACGACCACTTACTCTCCTCAGATCGAGAAACAAGATGCAGACACAAGCTATACACATACATCCTCAACTTCCTTTACTGTAGCTGATAAGGCGTCCCCATCAATCGCGCTCACACGCGGCACCCCACAAGGGCGGTACTTTCCACTACTCTATTTAATCTCAGCATGCATGCCCAGCTGCACCGTCGCCTCCAACCAATCTGTCACGCATCTTCTACGCGGACGATCTGACCCTCTGGTGCACCCACGGGTCACCTGGGGAAGTGGAGTCAACTCTGCAGCAAGGACTGGATATCATAAGTGAATAGCTCGCACAAGCAGGCCTTCAACGTGCCCCAGACAAATCAGAACTGCTTCTTCTTGCACATACCCAATATCAGCGCTCTGTTAATCATCACATATCTCTACACATCGGCCGAAACCCTATCCCGAGAGTCTCCTCATGTAAAATTCTAGGCATACATTTACAGTAGAGGACACACCATGCTAACGTCAATTCAGCCATAAACACATGCTACTCGGTTACTTACCTGGTACTCAGAGTGGTCGAGAAGCATGCAGGTTTTTATGAAAAACACACGAGCCAACTAGTTCATGCATTAGCTCTCAATAAGATTCTCTCTCCTATACTATACTTTATACTTACACAACAACTCACCAAACTGTCATCAGCATTTAACGCCCAATACAAGGCCTCTCTCTAAACCTTTCTATCTCCACCTCCAACCAGAAACTCTGCACCCACATCGGGATCGACAAATAGCCCGCCTCTCGGGAACACTGCAGGGTAGATGGATCCCGGAGAAGGCAGGACTTTCTCCCATTGACTTGCCCTTACATATACCTAACCAGCCTCTACTCCTCAAACCTGCGCTTTGCCCCTGTCCCTCGCCACATGTCCCCGGACATAGATGACGGACGCAGGAGGGCGCAAGCTAGACAATCACAACCCATCCTTTCACACACAAATCATAGCTTATTCTGATGCGTCAGTCTCCGAGACAGGAGCCACGGGAACTGCGGCATACGCAATCTACACACCACAATCCCCATCCCCCCAAGTTCACACCAGCGGTCCATATAGCAGTGCCTCCAATGTCATCGCACTAGAATTAGTCCCCGTCATACATGCTATGCAAGAGTTTGTCCAACTGCATCGCACATCAGATTATCCGATCGATACGGACTCTCAGGCTGCCATTTGCGCCTTGTAGCAGCGCGAAATCCCCCAGGTCTCCGAACAGACCTTGAGGCGTCTCTACAGACAGTTCACCCATCCTCGGTCACCGTTCGGTGGGTCCCAGGTCATGCAGGGATTGCAGCTAATGAGCTGGTTCATCAACTCGCCCGCGAAATGCTTATACGAACACCAGTGATCCCCTGGCCTAGCCCCCCGACAAGCGATGAGGCTTTCATCTACAAACGCTCAATAAAATCTCACAACAAACAGCTCCGTAACTCTCAGCAACGCCCACCTCGGCCCCACCCTAACCTCGATGTCAGGCAAGCCCACATTTTTAGAAAGATCCAGACAAGTACCCTCCCAACTCCCGCTAGGCTCGACTACTTTCGACGCCATTCCGACCCCTCCTGCCCTAACTGTCCCTCGCTCCCTATACGCCAATCTAGAACATTGCCTTCTAAAGTGCCCAGTTGCTGTATCTAACCCATTCCTCCCTAACCGCCCTCCCACTTCCTGGAGTGCCTGGATAGTCTCGGAGCAACTAGAAGATCAAACAGCCTTGGTCTACGAAGTCATGGACATTTTGAACACTTCATTTGTGTTGTTTAATAAAGTGAATTCTCTATCTTCCTCAATCAACGCGTGAAGACCCCTACGCACAGTTGCGTTTGAAAGCGTTTGAGTGCGTTTGACTGCGTTGATGCTGCGAGAAACACGCATATCCCTGCTTCTTATGCCGCGTGCCAAGCTATTCCTTGAATTGGATTCCACGCTTCACACGAAGCAGAGATGCGCCAGTAACTCGCTTTCGTTTCTCGACGCAACGCACTCAAACGCTCTCAAACGCAAATGTACGTAGGGGCCTTGAGTGCGCAGACATGGGAAGAAATGTTATAGCATAATAGAATTACGAAATACGCCCCCCCTTCCCTCCCCATAACCCCACCCTTTCCTTAAAGGGCAACTCCGGTCCATAGTTTCGATTTTGGGATTATGACTGTTTTTAGCGCAGCCAGCGTCCCTGAATTGCAAGGTGTAATTTTTTTCTCGTTATCGTGCGTAGTTTTAAAGATATCGACGCCTCAAAGTTCTGTTTGGGGCGCGGCCGACAAAACCGGAACTAGCCGCTCGAGGCCCCGGCAACACTGGAAATCGGGGACGTGACGTCAGGATCGTTCTCGTTCAACGAGTACGCAGGCCAAGCGGCACCTACCTCTGTTGCGCTAGCCGTCTAAAGATAGAAGGTAAGCTGATTTTGTTTTAATTCTGTATACGTGGTAGTTATCCAGCATATGTAGCAAGAGTTAGTGCGTAAACCCAAAAGCTAGCGACTGGAAAACCCGTCAACTCGTTCGGTGCCGTACTCGGCGGCCGCCGCCATGCGTGCACTATGCCGTACTCGTCGCTTGTATACCCAAAAGCTAGCGACTGGAAAACGAGTGAACTCGTTCGATGCCGTACTCGCGGCTGTCGCCGTGTGTGCTGTCTCCCGTACTCGTCGCTAGGCCTAAATTGTCATCGGGGCTCCGTGGATGGAGCGGCGTTGCTCCACGCCGCGCTGCCAGTGACGTACAGTACTGGGGGCCCTCTCGCTTTCGCGCTGCGGGTCAGTCCCAGACACGAAGCTTTGAGGCTCTCCGGCGCGGGCCGCGGCGCCCGAACAGACGTGTGCTGGGCTGTACACGTCTGTTTTTTGTTCTTTTTTCCTCAGGCGCGTAAAAGCCGAATTTGTAAGCTGCGACACTAATTTACCACATAAGTGCGTCTAGGTGGTGAATCTAATTTGTAAAATAAAAATAAAAAAATAAAAACTTGCCGCACTAAAAAAAAAGAAAAGAAAGTTCATTCGGCAGACATTTTCTTCTCAAAGCTAGCAAAAGTTTTTGTGGGTGATAGAGGAAAACAGAGAACGTTAGCAAGGTGAGAAGAACACTTTCTTTCCCTTCCACAATCCCACCCCCACCCACAACAATTTTTTTAATTAGAATACATAGGATTTTAAAAGTTTGCCTTCGTAACTTTTGACTAAGGCAAGTGTTTTTCTTTTTTTTTTGCATTTTTAAATATTATATTTACCTCCAGCCGAACTTGGGTAAATGAGAGAGTTGTAACTTACAAATCCGAACTTTCGCGATTTTTTAAGTCCTTTATGGTATCCACAAGCGCAATGTTAATTAATACTGCTGCGTAACGGGTTCGAACGATTGGGAGGCGATCGAATGTTTATATCGCATGATCGAGCTTCACGCGCCGGCTGTTCGCTAGTAGTCGTTACGGACCTGTGTACTACGCACGAGATTGCGTAGTAAACAAGCAGTGATGCAAAGCAGAACATTGTTTTCCTTTTCATTATAAACTTCAGTGATTGGAGCTAGTTAGTGGTTGTACTCTACATGCCCACCCTTCCCCCTTTCAACGGACATTCAATGGAGCGTGAATGCTCCATCTTCAACACTGCACTTGACAATGACTGTTTTATTTATTGATCTGGATACTTTTATCATGTTTACCTTTTCTGTACAACATGCCACTTAGTAATGCTACGTTCATTGCTATGTTGACTGCATGTTTTACCTTACATCTTCAGTGTGGTTCGGCTGGAATCATCCTTTTCACTAATTCAATGCAGTATGTGTATCAACAAGCCACAAATGTTGGTTTTTTATCTCTGCCTCCTTTCTCCATATGGATAAATAAAGCATTTGATTTTGAATCCCCACATCAAGGTCGTGTGCCGATTTCCACACTAAGAGGGCTTCTTTAGTTGTTTTTTTCAGCATACATGTCGTTTAGTAAAACCATCGACGAAGACGATAGCTGGAGCCTTGACCCAAATGCACATGACCCACTGCCACCTGCTGACGAACTTCACAGGGAGAATGAAGAGGCACAAGAGACAGATGCTTCCGAAAAAGACTGGTCAGATTTATTTACAATACACTAGTGCCACATGCATTTTGTATCTTCGGCATCTTCCAAAGAACAGCTGGGCAGTCTTGGGCGCACCGAGTTGCTCGCTAAAACGAGTCTTGAAGTCCTCACAAGCAAATAAACAAAAGGCTATACCGAAGCTACACGGGCTACAGATAAAAGCAACGGCTAAACACGCCAATCATAAGCCGAAGTAGCGGTGGTAGCGGCACAAAGAAGCGCGAAGCGCGCGCAACGAGTGCGCCCGTCCGGACCGGAGGAAAAAAAAAAAAGAGAACGATACTGACGTCACGGCCCAATGTTGCTTTAGCGATCGGCAACCCGCTGGCCGCCCGCTAAGGAGCAGCGGCTCGCGGCGGGTCGCATTTTTATTATCGGCATTAGTTGAGAACGCGGCGTCGCCCGGACGTAATTTTTTGGCTGGGGTCGTATTTTGTGTCACTACAGCGATACCAGTAATTTATTTCATTCTTAGTTTTGGCCGGAGTGGCCCTTTAATAGAGTTTACATATGCGTCATTTAAATAAAATATAGATCAAATTGAGTTTTGTGAATCTAGGTGCTAAACAAGCGAAGGGCGTCCAGCCCGCCCCATCGAAGGAGTGAAGATAAATCTAGACCACTTGGGGATCTTCTGACGGGCAAACGAAACCTCGGTTACATGGCACCTTCCCGCGCAAATAAGCCCCGGTTAGATTGCTGGCAAGCCGGCAAGAATTCGAACCAACCAACTTGCGAGTAAAACACAGCTGTTTCTTTTTTTTCTTTTCTTATTTCTCAAGGACAGGGCGAGCGGGTTGCTTACACGTTTCGCACACCTAGTAGAAGAGGAACGAAAACATATACGTATGTCGATTTATGTTTTATTCGTATATGTCTTAACAGATTTTCTTAGTGCGACGAAATATACACGAGAAATTAGAAACAAATTCAGCCTCCCAAATGCATGATATTTACCCCTACCACCTATGCTCCGCTTCATGTCATAGTGGACGCTAGCGGACGCTACAAGCGATTCCAGCCAATTCCGCGCTCCGGACGGATCACGTGACTTTGCACTCTGGGCGTCGCCGCGTCCCTAACAAGGCTACGTGACGTTACACACAGACGGCATCGGATTCGCTTCGATGCACCGCAGCGCCCACCGCGGGTTATCATAAGGTGGAACTAGTGTAAGGGCGCCTGCCTCTTCCATAGACTCACGACTGTTATGCGTCCTACCAGTAAAAACGACTAAATTAAAAATGACAGCCGTTTACAACTCCCTGTAACGCCGAATTAGAGCGCAGCTCTTGAGGAGGAGGAGGAAGGGTACTGAGGGAGGGTATACCCCTCGTCCCTCTTCCTCACCTTTTCATCCAGTCTGCTACTTCTTCCTCCGAGCGGCGTAGCCGTCGCCTCACGAGGTCACGTGACCTCACGGGGGTCATGCGTCACCGGCGTCACGTGACCTCACGAGGGTCACGTGACCCCTTTGAAATCACGGAACGATGACGATGACGTCATCGTGATGACGTCATCAGTGACGTCACGTTTGACGTCCTCGTGACGACGTCATCGTCACTGATGACGTCATCAGGATCGCCATTGTCACAGATGACGTCATCAGTGACGTCACCAGTGGCGTCACTCGTCCCATAATGCACCGCGCGGTTACGCCGACGGCAACGGCGACGCCGCCCAAGCCGGAAACGAACGCCAAAAAGCTGCGCTCTGAAAAAAAAGAAAAAAACATGCGACAACAACCAGGTTGTTGTGAGGCAGCACATGTATCGGGCACTGTCTCTTACAATCTAAACGATCAAAATCAATTGAGAAACGGCCAGCGTGCATGATCGCCGGAGTACGACAAATTCAGATATTAAAATAAGCCGAGACAACTCTCAGAAATACGACTAAAACACACGACAGTTTCGGGATGCAGCAAACCCGGAAGCGTTGATGAGGCTACAAAAAGAGAGAGAGAGAGTTCGGCAACGCGTGTTTGATAGGCAGTCAAGCTTAAGTTAAAGAAAACAAGGATGTGGCTCGTATGACCGGCGTGGAATTATGTCATTATTCGGAAGTTGAAGTCAACATGCTTCCAGCAAGCAACGCGTCCTCGTGATTTATTTTATTGATATTATTCGATAGAACAAATCGATGGACAGACGCGCGGATCACAAATGAACACGCGCTATACTGCGAAAGCAACCTGCTCAAAGATATCAGCACTGATAAAAATAAAAAATTCAATCTACCATGAACAAGAGAAAAAATTATAGGCGCGCGCACTCACACACACGCGAGCGCACGCACGCACACACACACACACACGCACGCACACACACACACACACACACACACACACACACACACACACACAAACAGAAGGCGTTTGATGGTCAATTCGTAAAAGCTTTTTTTTCTAGGTTTTGAATTTTAAAATGAATATGCGTTAAGGGCGAGTTTAACCCTTCGGCTAACTTAGGGGGACCAAGGGGCAACTAGAAAAGAGGTAAAAATGGATTAGTGAATAATTAGTTAGCTCATTAACTTTTTATATGTCCATTTCGGGGATCATAATGTGTTCGCAGAACTGACACTCGACCTCAGTGAGGTCTAGCAGCGACGTAAAACTCTTATTTAAAAAAATTCGCAGTGAACGCTACGAGGCGAGAAATGTCACGCTTGTGGGCTTCAAACCGAAACTAAGCGAGCAAAGAGCACCAGTGATGTCGACATCTCCGCTCTCCGTTGGCTCCGCAAGCGAAGCCGGCTCCAATACCGCCCTCACCGCTCGCTTACTTTCAGCTTCAAGATGCGTACAATGGTGACAGTTGTCGCTCCGTTGCTTCCACTGCAAAGTGTTAATTAAAATTTCACGGCTCACCCAGACTATACACGGATCGATGGTCAACCCTCCAAATACATTATCTGTCCAAAAAACACGATTTCTCAATTCAATTCGACCCAATTCTATTCGATTCCATATTCGCGGAGAAGAAGTGAGTTAGGTCAAATGAAAAAGTTGAAAAGTAGAAAAAAATGTTTAAAAAGGTAATGAAAACCTTCTAGTTAATGAGCTAGCTAATTAGTACATTTCACCACTTTTCAAGTGTCCGCCACGGTTGCCAACTTAGCACCAGCAATAAAAAAAACCTAACACCTGTTTAACTTTTTTTTTCTTCTTTGAAGTCTTGACCCACTAAAAGAAATACACCCCGTAAAATGCCAACCAAAACATTCATCTGACTGACATAAGCGCAAAGAAACAGACATGGCTAGACTGTATAGATTTTCCCAGTTAATTAAACCATCGACTCAGAAATTAAAAAAAAAATATGAACATCATGAGTAGGAAGAAACCAAACCCGGCGAAGAAACATTTCACGGTTCAGGAATAAAATGACGGTCCTCACTCGCCAACGCATTTCAAAGGAAAGTCAGACAAAGAACGAGCTGACACGGGGTCTCGAAAGCGTGTCTGCAAGTTCCAAAAGACACCAGATAATCTCTGAACTCAATCTTATTCACGTCTCGTTACTTAAAGGGGCGTAAAATAAAATAAAAATGAAGATCTAATTATAAGTAACGCCAAAAAAACACAAAAAAAATATTCAAGCCTTACATCTGTATTTAGAACGAAACACATCTCGACATCAACACTTTACATTCGTAAAGGTGAAAGGAAACAAAAACAAAAATTAAAATATACTTCTAGTTAATTTCTTTACCGAGTAATTTATCAAGGACGGAACGTCGGCTGCTTGCGAAACATTTCCATAGTAATCGTCCAGTTAAGACACCGGTTTCGCAACGCAATATTTTGTCTGCTGAGTCGTCCCTTCAAGGCATTGATTTAACAACCTCCCCCCCCCCCCCCCCCGCCCCCCGAAGCAAAACGGCTTTCTTTTTTTTTCTTCATCGTATACGCAATATAAAGGTTCTATGTCCTCTGCTCGCGCTACTTATCTATCAAAATGTCATTAAGAAAACATAGAAATGTCCCAAATTGGTCGCGGGCGTTGCGACAGTCCTAACGCTGGGAGCGGTGACTCAATCAAAACAATCTCCAAAGAAAAAAACAAACGTTCAACGGGTATACTTGTTAGGGAGCGCGTTGGTAATGATCTAAGTTTAGAAAGGAGTTATACAGACAGGTTATATATGTTATATAGGTGAAAGATGTGTTGTACCGTCTCCTGCCTTTACGTATATAACTCTTTCTAAACTTAGATTAACGGATATGTTCGCGCTGTTCTTTTTTTCTTTCTTTTATTTTTTCTTTAAAGATTTTTGACGGTTATTTTTAGCACTCCGCGGTAAAGGTCTAGATTAAGGCTACTGGAGACTTACAGCGTGTAACAACTGAAACCCGCGACACACGGCACCTTATACATAATAAGCCTCCGTTAAAATGACCACCTTCCGTCGAAGTTCGAAACCCTGACAAAGAAAAAAAACGTGCTACTTCATAAAAATAATAATAATAATAATAACACAAAAGTTGGTGTTAGATAAAGTAGCAACCAAATAGTAAATATAAAAATAGGAATGTCGCTGAATCCGGCAAAATCGCTGTTGATACAGTCTGTTTCAATATGAGTGGAAGGACAGCTTCGTTATCTTCGACGTCATAAATATTACTGCCTTTGAGACATGGATTTAAGCCTAGCCCCGATAGGAGAACAAACATTGACTCATACGTACAGCACCACAACGTACATTTAAAAGAAACGGTACGTTTATTTACATTTTTTGGCGCTAAACCGCCCTTACCTCGCAAAGATCTTCTCCCGCCTGCGAACGTTCGTCGTGCTCAATAGACGCCACATACATATACAGGCGTACGTTATTCGCCGTATGGCGTAACAATGTATAACACCAAACGGGACAGAGTAGCCGCTTAGCACACCGAGTCAAAAAACACCGCCACATTTTATCATCGTGTTCTCAGGAACGTTCCGAAGCCAAAGCCCAGCCTTCAAAAGCCAACATGTTTTGGATAGCGAAAAATACCGTCAGAGATTTCTGTTCTGCCAGGACCGCGTGTGCATTCTGCACCCGCGAGTGAACAACAAGTGCAACCGTTGGGTCAATGACGTCACAAGGAAAGCACACCCCGCCACGAGAACAAACGCCCACGATTGGGCGGGTGTTCCAATGGCCGCCGATGGGGACTAGTGTGCCTCGACTTCAGAGTGTGTCCAGCTGCACGATCGGAGTCACGTGGCGTCTGGGCCGCGTTTCCAATACGAGCTGCGAAAGGGTGACGAACGCGTCGATCGTCGACAGGCGTCTCCACCAGTCCGCCCGTGTTCCTCCGCGCCACGCGACGACGAAACGCATGCGCGCTTGCGACCGATCAGCACAAGAGGTGTTCTCCATAACGCGAATCGCTCCTTCTCTTACATCCAGGCTCCCGAACGGGGACTCTCGGTCACGCGTAACTCGATCGAGACTCCGCTGGGAGAGTGGCGGGAGCACCGCAACACGGCGCTCGGATCGCCCGCATATCGGGTGTCGCGGAGATCGAAGACGATGGGACAACTGCCTTCTACCCTCGCGCGTTTCCTTTTTTTTTCTTCTTCTTCTTCTTATTTAGACGTTTGACATAGGGAAGATGAATTCAGGGGCTCGATAATATTGGGCCCCGGAAAGAAAACCTGAGCGAGCCAGTTCCTGCCACGGTCATATCCGATTTCGGGCAGAGCTCGACAGAAGCCTTGGATCCTACAGCCGCGTGGCGGAACACTACCACTGCGCCTTACGATAAAGCGAGACACTAAAACTGCCAGACGATATTGGGTTCTAATAATAATAATAATAATAATAATAATAATAATATTAATAATAATAATAATAATAATAATAATAATAATAATAATAATAATAATAATAATAATAATAATAATAATAATAAATCTTTATTCGCAAGTTGCCCAGTACCAAGATCAATTTCGGGCCCGACTCAAAGCCATCAGGGGCCTGTAGGATCAGAACCCAGCAGTTGAATCGACAAAAGTATCACAGGCACGGCGACGGCAGACACTCAACCAACACACACGAAATAGGCTAAGCCTCATCAGGGCCCTGGAGTCACACACGGGCACGATGAGGACGAGAACACAACACACACTCAGTTGGATCAACATTGTAGATCCTTCCCGAGTCGCCTAGAGCACGACAACGACGAGCACACGCCAACAATCACACAGTTGCCGTAGAATCCCTCGGAGGGCCTTGGAGAGTAGTGCGAGGTCACGTGGCACGATAAGTCATAGAATGAGGTGGAAGAGAAAACGAAACAAAGCAAGTCGCTGACGCGCACCCATGCGGCACCTTGGGCGACTGAATTCGGTATGAATCATAAATGTAAAAAAAAGGAGAAAAAAAAAGACAAATTTAAGCATGATTGAACACTTGATGCTGCAGGGAGGACACCGAAAGGTAGGGCGGGTAGCATAAGCAGAAGATGCAGTGTAGAAAGCAGGAGCATTCGTTCAAAGGCACAATCACGCATACCTAAAAAAAAAAAAAAAAAAAATCTTTGCCCAGGTTACTGCCTAGTAATGTCAGAAAATACATTTTGCAGCTTCCTTTTTCAATTGCTTGCTCAGAGGTGATGGAACTGAGTGAGTGCGAGAAGTCATTAAAAAGGCTAGGTACATAATGTTTGCGCAGACTCTCACCATATCGAGTCCGTACCGAAGGAATCTGATAAGGAACGAAACATCGGAGTTCACGACATGGATTGGATGGAATTTTGAACTCGCTTTCCCAAAAGTGCCGCCTGATAACTGTTTAACAAAGAGAGTAAAAGGATGGCAACTGAAGAGACTCAAAAAGATTATCAGTACTAGCGTATTGCGTGTGATAGGCAACGCTGAGAATACCCTTTAAAATCCGATCGATTCTTGACTGCCATTGGAGGGAGCAATTAAAAAATACGGTGATGCCGTACCTCAGTACGCTGTACGCTAAGGCGTGTATTATATTTTGTAATGGATAACGGTAAAATCCCTTTAATGTTGTGACATGAAACAACAGACTGTACGAAGACGTTTACATAAATGAGACATATGAGTACCCCACGCTAAATCACAATCAAAGTGAACACCTAAGTATTTCATAGAGTCAACATATTGTATTAATTTCATAATTTCATTGTAGTATTTCATAAGAGTCAACATATTGTAATAATAATAATAATAATAATAAAAGCCGTTATTTCACGGTCAGCTCACGAAAAACGATGATACGCGACAGATGAAAACTTAGATCTGAGGCAATGGTTCAAAAAAAAAATCCAGAATGACGTATTTGCTTTGAAGACGCCTTCTCGAGCGTATATGAAATGCGTGCAGAAATCGGCATGAAGGCTTGCCCGCACACACACACAGAGGAAGCTGGGGAAGCATCCACGAGGCAACGACAAAATAATTTTAAGGGAAAAATGCAAACAAAAGAAAAGACTGTTTTTGTGCAAAATGTGAATTTGATTTTTATGGTGTTTTATTGTATTTTAATGTTGATATTTCATGTAAAAAAATAATAAGGACCGGTTATGATCGCGAAAGTAGTCAAACACGCGCTTGAAGAACTTGTGGCATAAATCGGCATAAATCGAATACTTTTTGGTGTGCGCGGTTCTTCAATTTGTCACGACGACGCCGGCCATCACATTTATTTTGAGAAGTAAGTATACGCCCAGTCGTCTCCTCTTCACTGCATTATTTTTAACTTCACAATCTCACTAAAAAAATTATTACCAAAAAAAAAAAAGCATCTGCCTCGAAGAGTGTCGCTACACGTCTATGATAACATTCGAACGCGTTTTTCTTTTGGGATTTCGGGGCACCTTTGCAGTTTGCGCACAAGTATTTTCTGTTTAACACTGTCCGATCACAATACAATTTGGCCTGCATGCGCTCTAGAATACGTAGATTGCAACTATATAGGACTTTCTCTTTTTTTTTTCTTTTTTTATAAGAAACATTAAAAAAAACTTTTTGCTAACCGCCTAAGAAAACGTCTTTTAGATTTTCAATTTTTTGAGATTAAAGAGGTCTCGCGCGCATTACTTTTGTTGTTCATGTGCAAGTGATAACTAGCTTCAAAAGAGCGAATTATCTTATTATACTACGCTCTGTAAGTCTGTTGCCATGCCCCACGTGTGCGCAAAAAAATATAGTTTTCTAGCATGTGCATTAAATCAAAGAAATGAAAAACAAACAGCTACACTAAAGCTGAAAACCGATATATAAAAAGAATATCAAGCACGATAAACTGTGAAAATATTCCGTTATTGCAAATAATAAAAGAAATGTTTTGTCCTGGAGCATGTCCCTTTAAAAAAACGTTTCTTTCGTCGAGAAAAAAAAGCGTAAGCGGCAACACGAGAAATATTCGAGTGCCGTCAATGTCAAGAGAAGGATGCCCATTTGCCATTCCACGACAGATATTGAGTTGAAGAATATAAAAAAAGGAATGAAAAATGAAGGTTCCCCTGTGTGCATTCCAAACAGCAAAAACCTCACACCGTCCCGAATCTAAACTCCATTTGTCTTCCATCCAACGCCGGCTGCGGAAATGTTTGTCTAGAGCCGCGTCGAAAGCAGCGCCTGTCGAAAGGCTTGTGTAGAAGCAAAGCCTTCGCTCGGTAAAGCAATGCCGACAGCCTCGCCTTCATCCGACAATGCAATCGGCACACCAGGTGAGACGCGCACTAACTACGTAATGGAGAAGTTAACTGCACCGCGCATTCAATACAAGACCCCGCAAAAAAGAAACAAAACAATGAAAGCCGTTTGCAACTCCCTGTAACGCCGAATTAGAGCGCAGCTCTTGAGGAGGAGGAGGGAAGGATACTGGGGGAGGGGGGTCACGTGACCTCGGAGGGGGGGGGGAGCCACCACCGAAGGTACCCGAGGTCCTCCAGAAGGAACCCGAGGTCCTCCCGAAGGAATCCGAGGTCCTCCCGAAGGAACCCGAGTTCCTCCCATGGTCCTCGTACGGGGGAGGGGGGGGGGGGGCTCGCGGTTGCGCTGACGCCGCTCAAGCCGGAAACGGGCGCCCAATAGCTGCGCTCTAAAAACCCATACACCCTCGTGAGCAAGGGAAACCAGAACGCGAGTGCCCTCCCTAGAACACGTCGTCGCTAACATTAGCCCGTTTTCCTTTTCCCGTAAACGAACTTACTTCGCAGTCAAATTACAGCTTGCTGTCGTAAGCTACCTTAATTCTCTACCTGCTTTAGATTGAAGCTATGCCAGCTGTGTCTATACGCGAACGTTTGCCTGAGGCGTCTTTTGAATAGTATAGTTCTCGCAGTGACAGCGCTATTCAAAGACGTTACACCGCCGTATTGGAATTTCTCAGTTATTTCAAATGAGAAAATAAAAACGATGAACGGCCTTTTCTATAGAAAAAATTAACGCCCGATTTGAACACTGCAAGCGCATCGTCTCAATCCTTCACCCAAAGTGTTAGCACGACTTAGTTCGTCTTGTTCGGGATGTATACGCTATTAATCGGTTAATTAATGCATTTATTTTATACGTATATCGCAAATAGCTCGCCGCCTCTTTAGTAAGACAACGGAGCGATTAAATCCCAATGCTGCGCAGGGCCGCTAACTCTACAGAGGCGGTGCAAGTGGGGTTAGTCCTTTCCGTGACCACAATGGTCGGTCCTTCACCTCTGTACTTTCTACGCTAAGGGTCGAGGGAACTAACGACATCACGGACACAGTGATGGAAGCAGCATTTGAACCTTTTGTAGCAAGTTATGTAGCATTCAATATACTGGTATGGAGCAGCCGCTAACGCTTTTGGAGCAGATGCAAATGAAAAGAAAAAAAAGTGATGGCATATTTAAATGAGTTCATCTGTGATAATGATTGCCAGTTCCTTTTTCATACTGGAGCATATTACTTATCACATTTCGTGCTAAAAATAAATAGGATGCAAAATGAATAAGGCTCTGGTCAGAGCAGGGTCCATTTAAAACGGGTACAAAAAATTTTTGAAAAATAAATCATAGCTTAACTCTTTAGTTGAGATAAAGCCTCCCTCCCAACCCCGTTCTACACTCGGTAGTGTAATTGGCCTGTAAATATAATTTCTGCAAAATACCAGCAAAAACCAGCGTATCCGCTACACCAGTGGTTCCCAAATGGGGGTCCGCGGACCCTAGGGGGTCCGCGAAGCCACTTCTGGAGTCCGCGAGACCCTCAACAAATTTTTGTTTTTTTTTTGGTTGGCACGTTTTTTGTAGTTTAGTCCGGCCGTGATTAATTTGCAACCTGCTTCCGGAACTACGACAGCAATCCGCACGAGATCATCTCGGTCACCTCCTTTCCCTCTTCCCCACACCTTCCCGAACTACGTGTCTCGGGTGCCCCGCGGCGGGATTATCATATCGCATATCCTGATTTTCGACTGGCATCGAAAATGAAGTGATGTGAAGATGGGCAAAATGAAGTGATGTGGCACCTTTGTTTTATGTTTTTCTGCTACGTAGCAATAAAAGGCACCTGTTTCATGCTCCAGATCTGTTAACTTACTTACGTACCCCCCCCCCCGCTGGAAGGGGTCCCCATCACTGCCAGCGGTCCGCAAGGGGTCCCCGACACATCCATGGCTGGGAACCACTGCGCTACACCAATAAAAACGCGGCCCCAAGTTTTATGAACCTGACAAACTCAAAACTCTAATATCATAAACTACAAAAACAACCACTGACAAATATTATGAAAGCCTACACTTGTGCTTTAAATGTGATACTGCTCTTCAGCTGCCTTCGAACTAGAGTTAAATCAAAGTTCGCTGCTCGTTCATTCGGCAGCTGCACAAGAGCTACCGTATTTATTCAAAAATAAAGACCCGTGCTGTTTTTTCTTATCTTTTTTTCGGCTGTTTCCCTTTTTTTAATTATTATTAGAGATTCATCTGCAATAAAGACCAAGAAGGTCAATCTGTAATCATCATGAGAATGAATTCCGTGCCTATTGCGCTATCCCTCAAACAGGTCAGCTGCTGCTCCTAGCACTCCGGTGCAAAGCGGAGAAGCCCGACGCATGCACGCTCATGTGTGGTGAGATGTAGTGAAGGTTGACAGGAGCGGTGCAAGTGCCACGGTACTCTGCAGTCACAGCAGGAAGGCATGTGGCAGACATGATAATCGAGTGATTTCATTAAGAGTACAACATCCTGGTTCTGTCTTATCACAGTATACCACCATCCTACTATTTTGCAAAGCTTTCTCGAGACTTTTAGTTCCTGACCTCGCAGACATCGTCTGATAATTTAGACGATGTCGACGATCAACTGACCAGCGCATCAACCGGCTTGAGCAATTTATGAACAATCCCTATACTTCGTATCACCTGAAGTCGACACTACAGCCGACTCTACGAGCCAATGGGACCAACTAACAGCATAAAAGCGCAACATCATGGCATTCATCTCCCTGTACGTGTTTTTTCATCGGCTAAACCAATCGGGTGCAGTGAATGCCTCGTGACTATTGCTTTTAGTATGTGTTTTTCGAGGTTGTATGCGTTCGAGCTTTCGATTAGGCTCAGACCTAAAATATCGCGAGTAGAGTCGCCGTGACATATATTCATACCATTTTTTTCTTCTACTTTTCTAAACTTTAGGGCCGACCAATAATAAATGATTTCTATATTTTGCTTTAAACCCATCCTGGCGCAGTTATGGCGCAATATTGAGCGAAAATGACGCATTGGCGCGAGATGTAGCAGACTTTCGTTCATGGCGCAACTTCCATCACTGCGGACACTGCCGGAGTTTATATCAGTGTTTATATACAACGAAGCGACGACGGAAGCGACCAAAAATGCACAACAACAGGCATGGAGCTGCGCAGATGTTCTTTACGAATCTACACTGATCAGCCAAAACACTACGACCACCCACCTAGTACCGTTACTACCGTGCTGGATTGGCCTTTGGTGCGCAAAAACAGTTACAAGGGGCGTCTGCTGCAGAGTCCCATATCCAACGAAGTCCGATGAACTGTCTGCTCACGAACGAACAAAAGTTAGACCCCAAACTACTTTGTGATGATTGAACGTAATTTAAAACAAAACCTGGAGACTAAGAAAAAAAAACTATGGACGAAAACAACGCGCAAAAGTTTCAACGCGAGACCTTTATGTGTTGTGTTCGTCCTTCGTTTTCCCCAGTGTCGGGGTTTTGTCTTAAATTGTGCGCTCACAAACACTTGTACCTTGACCTACATTGTATCTAGCCGTCACTTGAGCCACAAGTAGCCACCTATGTTTGCGTCACCAAGCGGGAAAGCCTCCAACCTCCACATTCTGCGATAAGGCGTGGACGTGCAACGCCTCGGCGTCTACTACACCAGTTTCGCCGTCTTTCTTCCCCTTTGATGGTTACTAACGACGTCAGCTCGCGAACAACCGACGAGCGTTTCACTTTCCGAGTTACTCGTCCCCAGCCGTCGGGCCATCACGATCTACCCTTGCTCAGAGCCGCCTGAATCAGCAGCATTTCCCAATACGTGCACACGCAGTCGACAAAAGAGATCCTCCGTATCATCGGCGCCAGCAGGTGTTAAGTGACGCGGGGTGGCGCGTCAACGAAGCACGCGCATTTACACAATGTAGGGGTTGTCTCGTAACGTTTGGGCTCATCAGTGTATGTGTCAATTTCACTCTGCATTCGCAACATACCTCCGTCTAAATCTTGATCTACTCTTTTATTTCAGTTGGGAGACAAAATTTTTTAAAAAAAAACGCAGCAGAGACGCATAAAATTGTTTACGCGTAGGAATGCGAAAGGAGGTCCTACACGCAGCGCATTTCTACAAGCAGCGCGCCACGTCTTTTTTTCGCACACGACGCTGCGGCGGTGACCTCACGCTCCCCCACTGCGCAGGCACGGCGAACCCCGCAGGCTTCAAGAAGGCTTCCGAGACGAAGCATTGCGTTGCTGTGCTTTTTCTATGTGTTTTATTTCTGAGGCGCGTGTGCTTCGACCTCGAACGCACCCGCCGGCTTCCCGTGATGAAGCATCTGCGTTGCTGTGCTCTGGTTAGTGTTTTATTAGGAATAGGAATTTGGGTGCCGTTTCGGCCAGCCAATGGGAATTTAGGTGCCGTTTTTCTCAGCCAATAGGAATTTAAGTGCCGTTTTTCGCTGCTACAGACAGCGCCGGCTTCACTCCATGAAACAGTTAATGCTTTCGCATTAAAAAAAAAAAGATGTCAGGCATTGATTACTGAACCATGGCTCGGCTCATCTTCCAATAGCATGGCATACTAGCATCACGCTTCTCGCTTTGTGATTGGTTTTTCCTCGTTCTTATCGGCTAATGTCGCAGCCTCATTGGCTGCAAAGCCATAATGAGATGGTCGATAGATTCCCTACCCTGCCTTTCTCAAGACTCTATGGTCGGTGACAACCCAAGAAGGTAGGGCGAGGGAAATAAAGGCGGGAGAGGGGAAATGGACGCAACGCTTGCGAGGGGAGGAAGAAAGCCCCTCCCCTAGCCAGCGTTGCGCCCGCTTCCTTCTCTCCCACCTTCCTTTCCTCACCCTACCTTCTTAATTTGCAATATACTATAGCACGTCCTCAAACTTCTTCGGTCTCCACATAAAGTTCTTCAAATATAGGACGCTAATGAGGCGACTTGTTAAGATCGTGCACCTTTGTCGCTATAGAAGATCCGTTCGTTAACTAGGCAAGACTAACGAGCTAAACACGACCGATGCATTGATGAAACGGAAAGCAAACTGTGAGTAAAAGTAAGAAGACACGGCACCACCAGGCGATGCGCTCGTAAATGACCTTTATAGCTCTCAGTATTTCCTCCGAACAAATAGCCTAATCAAGAGATAGCACATACCGAGCTCGGTCAAAAAACTCAGTACTACTGGCACGAAAGCGACACCGGCTGACATGCAGCGGCTCAGCGAGATAATGTGAATTTAGAGTAGAATAACCTATATCCAATCGTAATCATTTGTAAAATGTAAGTATTTACATAGCGAACAAAATAAACGCACAATGGAAGAACGCAACGTTGGAGACTCAACCTGAACTGGACCGCTAAACATAGGCGGAAACTTCGCAGTTGTACAGATGATTATGCCTGGTATCGACAGTGGCGCCAGCTAGGAGACAGATAAGAAAACAAAGGCATTCCGTCTGTTCTGGCGAAGCACTTGATGTTCGGTGGTCCGACGGCTTTCTCTCCTTACGCAAAATCAGTTTTTCGCTTCTCTGTATTTTTACTCTGGTAACCGGAACTTTTGAAACTTTAGTAACAAGCCCCTCCCACTAGTCCTAAATTCTGTCAGGATCTTAGCTTTCGGCAAAACCTAATCTATTTTTACGGCACAAAAAAATATTTTTTTTTTTGGTTTTTGCCTGTTATTTTTTATATAAAATAGAACGGTATCCACATCGCTGAGAAAATCGCCAACAGCAACATTTACGGTCTAACTAGGTGACAGTAGCACGCGCTTCGCCTTAAAAATAAACCTGAAACAAAAAATAATAACAGTTTTGTCGACGAGATTCGTTTTTGAAACGTGAAGCATCCACCCTAGGAGTCGAAGTTGGCCGAACTCCGCCTGATAATCGGAAAGTGTTCTTCACAAACAAAACAAAAAATACGTTCCAAAAACGCTCGTTTTGTTTCCGCCTTTGACGGTGACTTCTAACTTCCCGTACAGAATGGAGATAGCGGCGCTGAACTAATGGCTTTTCTTTATAGATTTCCTATCAAATTCCTCAAAAAGTCGCAGTTTCAAACTTATCGGAACAGTCAGCGCAACACGCCAGACCTGTTAAGAAAAAAAATCGTCCCCGCCGAAGATTGCAGTCTCCAACTTCCAACTTAAAAGTACGGGGAAAAAGGCGGGAACCTTCGAGTAACTTAACGAAGCCAAAAATAAAAACCCAATATAACCCATTTATCGTCGACATAACGCGTCAACCGATGAAAATATATCTCTTCAACACCAACAAAAAAAAAGATTTGCCGCATTTTTTTTTATTTCCACTGTAAGTTAATATATTCCCTGTCGCAGAGTTCCACAGGAACACGACAACGACTTTGAACATTCTTTCTCGTCTCACCCCTCACGCTCGTGCGCTTTTATTTAATTATATGCGTGGCGATAGGCGACACTATAGCGGCAATCAACCGTACATAAAAAACCCACAAAACTAAGCCGAAAAAAAAAAAAGGTGGACTGGATGGCAGATCGATTGCGCGGCACACCTTCCAGGCGGAAAGACAAACTGTCACTGGCGGCTTCTTTCGCTGGTCGGCATACGACCGCGAATCAACCTCGAAATAAAATCCGCCCCGGCACCGTAACCGCCGCCTCTCGGAAAGAGTAGGACCACTGGGGCTTGGCGTTTCGCCGCTCGCGTTCCTCCTCCGAGTCCCAAAAGGACAACGCCGATTCATCACGATAAAGCGACGGGACAGAATGGGGCGAACGGGCGAACGGACCGTATACCCTTAATCGAAACGCATTAACGAATACAAATACCGGAATGGGACCAAAAAAAAAATGCGTCAAGTACGGGATACGCTAAAGAGGCAGCCGTCGAAAAGAAACGGCTTTCTGTTTCAACTGGCACGGGCGTGCTGCACGCACGACGAGCGTTTGACAGATACGATCGATTACGATAATAGGCAGACACGTCGGCTTAATCACGCTCTAATAAGCAATTCCTGGTTCCCTTCGCTTGGCCGGCTTCCGACAAACGCAACAAAAAAGGGACGGGTCTAAAGTTCCTTCGTGACGCGAAGGTCTTGAAATCGATAGCGTCAGCTGCACTCCAATATATTTGTCCAAAGCGTCCTGTTATTTTAGTGATGGTGCCTAAACCACGTGATTCGGACTTTTCGCTCGACTGTCTCGCTTCCGGCACGGATCATCAATCGTGACAATCTCGGTAATTATACGTGTAAGCCCGTAAGTTTAGATATCGTTTTCCTTCGAGACACGGGAACGAGGGCGATTATTTCTTGCGACAAATTAAATAGAGTTAGATAGCCTGAATATAATTTAGAGCGCAGAAACAATATGGCGTGCAACAAAGCTTTTATGTGGATTAGATTAAAACAACAAATGTGGGGACGGCCCAACTCGACAATTCAGAAGTGTGTTTCAAATAAAGTTAACTTCTACGTAAAAGGTCATTGTTGTTTACTGTGTGCTTTGTTTCTTCTTACAACGTTGGTATCATACGACTGAACAATATTAACAAACAAACAAAGAACTGTCCACCTGTTATTTGAAAATCGTGTACACCATTCCTCCACTTTATCTACAACGACCTAAGGAGGGCGATGCAGGTAATAAAAAATATTGACGTTCTATTTACGTGCGAGGGTTGCAGAAACATCTAAGAAAAGCTTCCGAAAAGTACACGAGGACAAGAATGTGGACGATACAGAGCCCCCGTGTCGCCCAGTTCCTTGTCCCTGTGCATTTTTTTGGCGTTTTTCTAGAATCTAGATGATCGTGAACAAACCGGTCCAAATTGCCGTATTGATGCTGCAGGAACTCCCAGTTCAATTTAATGAACATCGTCTTCGTCTAGATCTAGCGAGTGAATTTTCACTCCTAAGAAGTACCTTCTCGCCGTCAACATCATCATCAGAGAGAAAGCAGAGGGATGACTGGTTGCATTAGTGCACCGTCTCGTCGACCAGGCCGCCGATGACGTAAACTTTGGAAGGGTCCAGCGGAGTTCCCGGCAGGCTCTCCGGCGCGTCGGGACTCAGGTAGACCAGGGAGTCGCGCGAAAACAACTCCGCGTGATTCTCAGACGTCATCTCCACCTTGGGCAAGAGATAAAAAAAAAAGTAATTAATATCGCACGCCGTAAAAGCTATCACAATCGACTAACAAGGAGACCGTTATGCCGTACGTTGAGTTGATGTCGTAAGTTTCACAAACCCAAAAGAAAACATCCGTCGCGAAAAAAAAACGGAATATAATA